>VDFB02010914.1:0-48624 GCA_007258455.2 Sequoia sempervirens | reverse complement strand
TCACTAAAAATAGCACAATTAGCATTAACCGCACTTAGAACATATGGTTCAATGTGATCCTTAGCAAGTTGCTCAGATTTGATGACTACCTTAGTCCCATATCTCGTTCTAAACACCATATGAGACCAATATGATGATAAATAACCTCCTATCTTGGTGGTGAAATCCCTTGATAGACATAAAGAAAAATGCGGAGGTAAGTAAATAACAAAGATGTCTTGGGGAATGGAGAAGTTGGGACAAGTGTGTAGGGTAAGGCTTAAACCCTTGATAACACCTAAAGTATTAATGGCTGTCCCATCTAATTGTACAACTCCCTTCTCAAGAGGTTGATACTTCAGTCCTAACTTATCAACAATCTGTTTAGGCATAACAGAACTACTTGCCCCTGAATCGACCATGCAATTGTGAACTACTTTATCTCCTATTATCAAGGACACATAAAATGGGGGTGGCTTGACATCCTTACCTGGCTGTTTACTACTGTCTTGAGGTGTATTCGTCAGGACAGCCTTGGGTTGACCTACTGGTATATCACTTGAAATGCCTTCTTTAGCTAAGGTAGATTGCAACAAGTCCTTTTGACTAGGAATAGACAGGGAATCCCACATTGACATACTCACATTTATCTTTTTCATGGATTCAGTAATGTTGAAAGGTGTGGCAGTATTTACCTTGTGATGAGTCTTTGTAGTAGTAGGGTCTGTCTGCAAGTGGGCTGGTTGGGGTTGATTCCCAAGCTATCCACCTGTTACACCCCTAACTTTAACTATGTTTTACTTTTTACTTTGAAGTAATTAGTAGATGATTACACACATTTCAATGATTTGATGTTTAGTTAAAATGTCTAGAAAAATCAATGTTTTCATGAGTCATGTTTATTTGACTAAAAATTTGGCATGTGTTTAAAAGTTGTCAAGATGTGATGATCTCATGAGGATTTTGAAAATGATTACTGAAACACTAATCTTGTGTTGTTGATTGCAAGTTGCATTCAGGAAACATATTTCCACCCTCTGAGAAAGGGAGGGAGAGCATCATCGGAGAGAAGGGTATAGATACAAGGAAAAGAATAGGTTGTTGCCATCTTAGGTCTAGTGTTGATGGAAAATGGTGAACCTAGTTGAGTCGGCTAAGTGATACTCAACCCTTTTGGTCTAAGTTTATTTCTTGATTCGACAAGTTTCGATGTCATTTAAAGTCTAGTTCTTGTTGTTTATCATGTTTAGAAGCTTGTCAATAGTAACCAATTATTCAACCTTTGTGTCGATATGATTCTCTTAAGGGTTATTAACTCTCTTTTATTATATAAAACAAATGAATATATGAATATAGGTAAACCTTGTCAATAAGGTAAGCATATGTACTTGTACACATATAGATGGGTGCATGAATGCATATGTGCGTACAAAGACATAGATACTGTCAACATTTACATTCAAGTATGTATGTATACATATGTACATGCATATGCTATTGCAACAAAAATTTCATAAGGACGTCAATCATGATGATAATGTTGAAAGTGCATATTGAGGGGGTGACTTCGATTGTGTGTCGATTAATAGTGAATGTCATCAACTTTGTATGGTAAAGTTGATATTAATCTTGGAAATTTTAATATATTTATATTTAATATGAGATTATTCTAAATGGCTAATCTAGCCATAGAGCTTATTGTTTAGCTCAACTCTTATGTGAGGAGCACATTTTGAATTCAAAAGGATATCATCTTGTTTCTAATGCCAACATGAGCCTTGAAAGGTTGTGACACACTAATTTATCATTGGAAATAGATTTTGAAGGTTTTAAAATGATAATAGTGGCCATCAATGGAAGTTAGCACGATTTCGAAAAGGCGGCTTAAGCCTTATTTTGATAGCAATTCAAATTCTGCTATTTCAAACCACGTCTCTCATCACGTCCATTGGCTTGGTAACTGTTTTTCTTTATTATTAACTAAATTTGTATTCCAAGCAAGTCGATGATAAAGGGAGGTTAAGAATCAAGTCATTGGGAAATGGATTAATAAATTGTATGTAACCAATTCTTGAACCGCTTATGGAACCACTTTTCTTTAGTGGGAAGAAAGGATTCAAGGGGGCGGAAGTTGCTTACACCTGTGGATGTCATTCGCTTCAAGGGGGAAAAAAAGCATCTTCAATAAGTTCATTTTTGGTACATATCATGCACGGACTGCAATCTCTGAAGATCACTTTTCTTTAAGGCATTCTATCAATAGTTCACGTGCCTAGTCTATGTGTCCACACTTCGGCATACGTACCTACCAAAACAGTTATAGCTATAAAGTCAGACAAAATATATACATCCTTGATGCTTAAATGGATATCGATACCTTGTTGGAAAGCTCCCATTTTGGTGCTGGTAGAATGGATGCTAGAAAAAGGTTGTGGGATCTAACACTATCTTTCCATACACTTATGTGATACACGCATATTGTGCAAAAATCTTGAGCCTGAGAGGAAGCAAGGCCAAATGATTCTCTCTCTAAAAAAAAACCGCTACTTGGTATCCCAAAGAAGATTGTACAAACACCCATCAAGTCTCTTGGATAATGATAAGGAGTGTTGATTTATAGGGTCAATTCCGACTGCTAGGTGGTGAAATGTCACAGTACATATGAGAGAGATTCCAGGTAGAAACCACTTCTTAAGTCCACTATGAACTATTGAACGATGACCAAAGATTAATGGCACTGTCTATGTTGGAGGTATTAAAAGAGTAAGAAGGAAGCTGAAGCAAAGATTTCCATAGTAGAGAGGCTTAAACCAAAATTTTACTTTATCCATATTAACTACAAGTTCAAATTCAGAATAGTCAAGAGATGACAGGGGTTATTGCGTACATGGTAATTCAAGTAATCTTTCTTCTTTTAGAATGGATATAGCCTTTTCTTTGTATATACGTATACATTGTAACCACAATGATTATGAAAACTAGTAGTGGGGAAGTCTTGCCTATAAACCACTTCATGCATGAATCTTTGCGAGATTTATTTAGAATGTCGACAAGGAGAAAGCTTAATTCTTGATTGATCTAGAGTGATTTAGATGCTTAAAAAGGTAGTCGAGGTATGTTACCCTCAAACCCTTCTTGGCATAGATATGGTTGGGAATGCAGCATGAAACCATCATTGCTTATTATGAGATTCTTTTTCATTATTAAAAGGTAATACCAAACCATAGTTCCGTGGTTGGTAGTGAACCAAGCTTGACTAATTGAGAAGTAAATAAGTGGAAGAAAGGACTGAAGCACAACTAAGTACTAGATTTTCTATCTAGAACACTTACTCGAGTAATGTATAACTATTCTTGAGTTCTTTTAATAACTACTTGGTTAGTGAATTTGTATTAATAATCTGGTCCTTGGAAAGGAAAAACCTCTTTCCTTCCTCGATATGTTCCTTATAGAAAACACCCTCGTGGGGTATTTGAAAAGGATGTCTATTTACTTTTTATAACCTTATGCAAATGTTTTAAATTTTTTTTCTCTCTCATGGTTACTAGTTTATTTACATTCTAGTAAATTTTTGAGTTTACCTGAGTATTAAGAAGAGGGTTGTTACATATGGTATCAGAGCTGACCGGGTTCATCACATGGACCTATGAGCTCATTACGAGAAAACTTGTTAAACATTAGCAAATTGACTATGGCTAAAGTTGGTTTGATGCCAGAATGACATGGAGAAAAGAAAAAAACCAAGGAAACTGTCTGGAAGACTATCTTTACAGCACTTACCCAAGTCAATGGCCAAGAGAAAGCCAACTAAGAGTTAGAACTCTAAGAGCAAAAGAACAACATTCTGTTAAGGATGCATATTGAAAATATTTTGAGACTCTGACTAGAAAGGTAAAACCTTGGTCAGTTAATAATCAGACTAAGAGCTCAGGTAGAGCAATGTCTGTATGAATTTAGGATCAATCTTATTTCTCAAGAACTTAAGGATGGGAAGACCCAAAAGTAATCAACCAAGTGTTGAAGCATCTGAGCGTTGGAAATTCTTGAAACTATATTAATGACACCTAGATAAAATGGGTTCTAGTCTAACTTCTAGATGGCTTGGAATGAGCCAAGTGGAATAAAAGGATCATTAAACAATGAGTAGTGTTATATTGGCATAGGATTAAAAAAAAGGTTGAGAACTAAGTACTTGCTTTTGGGTAGAGCTAGAAAGTACAACTACATTGGTGAATGTAATTATCACTGAGATATTTAGTCAAATTGTTTAAGTTTTAACATGTAACCTATTCAGTGAAGGAATAAATTTTTTTAATGTGGAACAAAGAAAATAAGTTGTGTTCCTATTGTAATCTTTGTGTGTTGCTATAAAATGATCGTATAATGTCATCTGGCGGGTGAATGATAGATACTCCGAGAAATAGGAGTGAAACTAATATAACCTTTTCATTTGTAAAATTTTGGAGCATGATGAAAGTCTTAAGGGACTTATTTGTTTGGTGCACCTGTAACAAAATCTCTAATCCACTATAAGCTTTTGGAAAATTCAAATACAGTGCAACAATCTACTCCCTTGTAGTGACTTAGTCAAGTCACATAGTGCATTAATAGTGTTCTTCTGGATTTGACACTTCATTGGATTTTTGGTAAAATACCTTTTAATATTGGAAAGGATTGTCATTGTTTTTCTTTATTTTGATATGGTCTAGCCGCTGAATTTTTGAAGATTGTTTATCTTATGGCCAGTTGGTCAAATTTTGATTTATTGTTGGAAATCTCTCATTCTTTGATTTATTGTTGAAATTAAAACCACTTATATTTTGATAGTGATTTGAGTTTTTGTGGTGGCTATACATGAAATTTTTGGTTGTTCACTATGCCTGATTTAATGTTCTTCTCTATCATGTCCTATATGGGCCTTTGATGGATTGTGTAAGGGAGTAAATTATGGAAATGTACCTGATATGTCCTTAGCTTCACAGAAGAAAGAAACCTGGTGTGGAAAGGAATTGGTTCCAAACCCTTTTGGGTTATATAATTAATATGTAGACTATCTAAAGGAGGTCTTATGTGGATATCACTTTTTGAACCTTGTGTTATGGAATGTGGGTGGACCAGTAAGCCCAAGTGAATAGTCTCTCCAAGTCGAGCAGGGTGGTGAACCATTACTACGTGGATTGCAGAGGAACCACTAAGTCCATGGTTGGAAGGAAAATAGCCAGGTAATGCTTTCCCTCTTTTCAGTGGCATGCCGAGTCTTGGAGGACAAATAACCTAGATTAGGAATTTTGATCCTTTCTCTTGTATTTACTTACCAGTTTATTTTAATGATGCATGAAATAAAAGAAAGTGGTACATGATGAATAACCTTTCCAACTAGAAAATTGAAGGTTGGTGTTACTTTTGTATCTTACATGATGAGCAATGGTACCTTACTCGATTAATGTTGTTAACTTTTGTTAAAATTCTCTTGGTAAACTTGTGTTAAAAGTAGTTGATTGCCACACGTAGAAAGAGTATCCACCTTTTAGGGTGTTTGATATAACAACTTCTATAATTTTTTTATCAAGATGACTCCATTTGAAACATTGGATAGAAAAGATGTCGAACTCCTATAAGTTGGGTAAGCTAGAAGATAGGATTAACATTAGTCCTAAAATGTTGTTAGAAATGGGTAAACAAATCAAACCGATCAAAAAAAATAATTGGTGGAAGCTAATATTAGATAGAAAAGCTAAGTTTATGCCAACCATACACTAACACAATTCTTGGCTAGAGAAGAAAATTTTCATAAAGTAGGGAATATTTTCCAAACTAGATACTAGAAATGAAATTATCAATTCGATTGATTACAAAATCATTTTATTCTCAGCTATTACCAGGAGGTATAATGCTTTTAATGATTATATTTGAAAATTATATAATAGATGATAATTATATTCTTAGAATGTTTTACACGAAATAGGAGCATGGAGTGGTCATGATTGAGCTTCTTAAATGCAAGGTCCAATGGGACCTGTATCCAGAGGGTAATATGAAATGGAAATTTTACCATGATTTTATATCAAGATTGTCTAAATTTTTCATGCTTTTTGCAGGATAAACAAATTTTTTTTAATCTTATTAAGGTTTTAGATGCATTGGATCATCGAGGACGATGACTCTTATGGGGGGAGATATGTTACACCCCTAACTTTAACTATGTTTTACTTTTTACTTTGAAGTAATTAGTAGATGATTACACATGTTTCAATGATTTGATGTTTAGTTAAAATGTCTGGAAAAATCAATGTTTTCATGAGTCGTGTTTATTTGACTAAAAATTTGGCATGTGTTTAAAAGTTGTCAAGATGTGATGATCTCATGAGGATTCTAAAAATGATTACTGAAACACTAATCTCGTGTTGTTGATTGCAAGTTGCAGTCAGGAAACAGATTTCCACCCTTTGAGAAAGGGGGGGAGAGCATAATCGGAGAGAAGGGTATAGATACAAGGAAAATAACAGGTTGTTTCCATCTTAGGTCTAGTGTTGATGGAAAATGGTGAACCTAGTTGAGTCGGCTAAGTGATACTTGACCCTTTTGGTCTAAGTTTATTTCTTGATTCGACAAGTTTTGATGTTGTTTAAAGTCTAGTTCTTGTTGTTTATCGTGTTTAGAAGCTTTTCAATAGTAACCAATTATTCAACCTTTGTGTCGATATGATTATCTTAAGGGTTATTAACTCTCTTTTATTATATAAAAAAAATGAATATATGAATATAGGTAAACCTTGTCAATAAGGTAAGCATATGTACTCGTACACATATAGATGGGTGCATGAATGCATATGTGCATACAAAGACATAGATACTATCAACATTTATGTTCAAGTATGTATGTATACATATGTACATGCATATGCTATTGCAACGAAAATTGCATAAGGACGTCGATCATGATGATAATGCTGAAAGTGCATATTGAGGGGGTGACTTCGCTTGTGTGTCGATTAATATTGAACATCATCAAATTTGTATGGTAAAGTTGATATTAATCTTGGAAGTTTTAATATATTTATATATAATATGAGATTATTCTAAATGGCTAATCTAGCCATAGAGCTTATTGTTTAGCTCAACTCTTACATGAGGAGCACATTTTGAATTCAAAAGGATATCATCTTGTTTCTAATGTCAACATGAGCCTTGAAAAGCTATGACACACTAATTTATCATTGGAAATAGATTTTGACGGTTTTAAAATGATAATAGTGGCCATCAATGGAAGTTAGCATGATTTCGAAAGGTGGCTTAAGCCTTATTTTGATAGCAATTCAAATTCTTCTATTTCAAACCATGTCTCTCATCACATTCATTGGCTTGGTAACTATTTTTCTTTATTATTAACTAAATTTATATTCCAAGCAAGTCGATGATAAAGGGAGGTTAAGAATCAAGTCGTTGGGAAATGGATTAATAGATTCTATGTAACCGATTCTTGAACCGCTTTTGGAACCACTTTTCTTTAGTGGGAAGAATGGATTCAAGGGGGTAAAAGTTGTTTACACCTGCAGATGTCATTCACTTCAAGGGGGTGAAAAAGCATCTTCAATAAGTTCATTTTTGGTACATATCATGCACAGACTGCAATCTCTGAAGATCACTTTTCTATAAGGAATTCTATCAATAGTTCACATGCCTGGTCTATGTGTCCACACTTTGGCATACGTACCTACCAAAATAGTTATAGCTATAAAGTCAGACAAAATATATACATCCTTGATGCTTAAATGGATGTCGATACCTTGTTGGAAAGCTCCCATTTTGGCGCTGGTAGAATGGATGCTGGAAAAAGGTTGTGGGATCTAACACTATCTTTCTATACACTCATGTGATACATGCATATTGTGCAGAAATATTGAGCCTGAGAGGAAGCAAGGCCAAATGACTCTCTCTGAAAAAAAACCGCTACTTGGTATCCCAAAGAAGATTGTACAAACACCCATCAAGTCTCCTAGATAATGATAAGAAGTGTTGATTTATAGGGTCAATTCAGACTGCTAGGTGGTGAAATGTCGTGGTACATATGAGGGAGATTCCAGGTAGAAACCACTTCTTAAGTGCACTATGAACTATTGAATGATGACCAAAGATTAATGGCACCATCTACATTGGAGGTATTAAAATAGTAAGAAGGAAGATGAAGCAAAGATTTCATTAGTAGAGAGGCTTAAACCAAAATCTTGCTGCATCCATATTAATTACAAGTTCAAATTTAGAATACTCGAGAGATGACAGGTTTTATTGCGTACACGGTAAGTCAAGCAATCTTTCTTCTTTTAGAATGGATATTGCCTTTTCTTTGTATATACATATACATTGTAACCGCAATGATTATGAAAACTAGTAGTGGGGTAGTCTTGCCTATAAACCACTTCATGCATGAATCTTTGTGAGATTTATTTAGAATGTCGACAAGGAGAAAGCTTAATTATTGATTGATCTAGAGTGATTTAGATGCTTAAAAGGGTTGTCGAGGTATGTTATCCTCAAACCCTTCTTGGCATAGATATGGCTGGGAATGCAACATGAAACCATCATTGCTTATTATGAGATTCTTTTTCATTATTAAAAGGTAATATCAAACCATGGTTTTGTGGTTGGTAGTGAACCAAGCTTGACTAATTGAGAAGTAAATAAGTGGAAGAAAGGACTGAAGCACAACTAAGTACTAGATTTTCTATCTAGATTGCTTACTCGAGTAATGTATAAATATTCTTGAGTTCTTTTCATTATTAAAAGGTAATATCACCTCAGTTGGGGGCCTTGTAGTGGCCAAAATTCTATCCCACATTGTTTGGAAATAGAAATTGAAGTCCGTCATCCGTTCGTGAGGAGCCCGTTTAATGTGAGTCAACTGCTCCACCAATGACAAGTTATCATACTTGTCTTCAAACTGCTTACAAAGCACCTCTCCCAATTCATCCCAAGTTTAGATGGAATTGACTGCTAAACTCCTGAACCATTGGAGTGATTTCCCTCTAAATGATTCCACTAACAACCTGAAGGCAACATTTTCTTGTGTTATATGATGCACTGAGCACAAATTTGAGATGTCCTTGATATGCTCAACTAGTGTTTTTTGATCTTCACCTAAAAAATATGGTACAATTTTGAGAGCAGCCATTGGAATATCATCATGTTGGGCTAATTGAAGTGGACTGCCACCATTGAATGGCACAAACACCTGGTTTCTTGGAACAACCATGTTTGGCACCAAGTTTCGTTGTCTTATTGGGCTGAAAACTCTCACTGTTGGTGGAGTTGAAACTATTTTTCTTGACAAAAAAATAGCCTTCTTTGTTGGCCTACCTCTCATACGGGGTGGTGAAAGCTGCAAATATTCTAGTGGGAGAGAATTTCCCCTTGTCTGAATTCATTTCATAAGCTTTCATAGCACTGATCTATCATTAATTTTCACATTCGGAGCTGCCAGATATGCTAGTGTGACCTTTAAAAGTTTAAAAATATTGATGGAAGCATATCAAAACCAACAAACTGATGTGTTTTTCTAGTCTGAAATGACTATTCTGTCCCACCGGGCGTGCCAAAACTGTTGGAGATTACAAATCTGCACCCTATTTGCTGAGCTTTTCCAATTGCACTTAGCAGATTTGGACCAACATTGGAATGCTTTCAGGTTGTGGGTAACCTATCTGAAAGCAGACCTCTGGATTGTGGGCCAACTTCCCCATTTGATATCACTTAACTGCTGAATTTCTGAGCTAAGGGTAAGGGTTGCATGAAATTAAACTAATGCTATAATGAAACTAAATTGATACACCAAACAATCTAGACCTGTTAACAACTCATCATATTTGAATTAATATCACAAAGTTGGACTTACACAACTCACTTAATAATGCATTTTGCATAAATATTTCATAAGAAGGTCTATAAATAATGCTATTAAAAGGAAAACAAAGATTTCACAATTAATCAACACCATTAACAACACAAATTACAACCTACAAATAAACACCTTTTGCTAAATAGATGCATAACATGAGACAAGCTTGCAAGGAAAAGATAGATTTCACAAAACAAGATGATCAACCATTAACAACATACATGAGAAACAAAAAATGAGAAGGTAAAAGTGCTCTACTATATCAATTAAAAATGCTTACTATGTATTAAGTCTGTCTGAGTTACAATGCAGCTTCATCAAAAATAACTCCAAGTTAGTAGCTATCCTCCTGCTAAAAAAGAAAGAACTCCCTAAAAAGTTCCAAATGAATATACTTAACCAAAAAAACCACCAAAACCTCCCACACATGTACTTTGAGAAGACTATCCTCAGATAAAATAGAAATGGCTCCAAAAGAACCTTCTAGAAGTCTCTAAAATTCCCTCCACATGAAGAAAAACCAATCCAAGTCAATAGCCATCTCAAAAGTGTGACAAAAAAAGCTCCAGCTGGCCTCAAACTCAGTAAAAATAGTCCAAATAGCATCACACACCTCTCACACTTCTGCAAATCATCATTGGTCCTATTTTAACACTTGACCATATTCCCCCCTCATGCAATATGTGTGTTTCTGAAAACACATGGCTTTTAAAGAATTAAATATAGTGATTTGGCTAAGTGATTTATAAAACATCAATTAGCAAATCACTTTACAATTGGCTCAAATCAAAAGGGCCCCACCATCCATGTGTTACAGTAGCATTAAAAGGCACAATAAAAGTGATTTTAAAGTCACCTAGATGATATCTCCAGTCATAGAATAAAATTTAACATCAAATGATATGACAAAAATCTCAAAGGCTCAAAGGCACTTTGACTATCAACTTACCACTCATATCCTGCATTCTTCCCACACATGTCATAGTCACATGTTTGCAAAGGCATAAGTATCAATATTACTTGGCCAACAAGGTCGACCTCCAAGGCTTTGGGAAAGAATATTCTAAGTCACATGATATGGAAAACAAAGCATCACCTAAGGGTCATTGCACACTCCATCACTTCATACTTTAGCATAAGTCAAATGAGGAAAGAAATTACTAAGGCATAGAATGCCTACATGACATAGTGAGGTTCCTAACAAAGATTTTTAAGTGTGAAGGTTTATAAGGCATGAAAAGCCTAGGGGATATACAAAGTTTGGCCCCATCACATTAATCATGTGTCAATTTTAAAAGAAATGATAAAACACTCCACCAAAATGCAAAGACAAGGGTCAAACCCTAATCATAATATCAAAATGAGGAAGAAAAATCCATCATTTTGTTGCTTGCAATAATTTGGAAAGTGTCTTTGCCGCCATGAGGGTTTGGAGAACACGGGGAAAATGATATCCTCACTGGTTTTTTGGTCAGCTTTTGGCATTTATCCATCATGAAAACACCACGGATCTCAGGTAAACACCTTTGTTTGAAAAAAGCTTGCATTTCTTTGACTTAGAGGACAATTTTTGACTCATAGGCTGCGGCTATGAAGCATTTCTTTGGCTTCTTTCTGACCATTGTTGGTTCATTTCTACTTTTCTGTTATTGCTCTTCTTGTTGACAGCCACTATGAGAACTCAATGAAGCTTTTTAGGAGCACAAGGTTGAAATTTTTTTGCAAAACTTGTGAGAAAACCTCCAGGTGATTTGAATCAACTCCTCCATTTTAGTTTTTTAGCAACAAAAAGCTATATTTCCTTTTGTTTCTAGCTGACCATGAAGCACAAAGTGCTTGTCTTCATCCTGCATTTGAAAATAACGATACCCTATTGTGTTTATGTTGTCTTCCTGAAGGAAACAAGTCTCTAGTCGTGGCCATGAATAGAAAATACTGTGTTTTTTCTTGGCTCAACTCATTTATTAAAACCCCTATGCTGTCTTGTGATTTTCTCTTTGTATTTCACAAAATTTTTAACAACCTAGATGGGTTTTGATATGTAGAAAAGAGAGGAAGATTGAAAAAACTCGTGAGCTAGGCCTCCATTTTTTGAACATGGGTTTTCTTGAATTTGTCATTTTTTGTCTTTTTCTGCATTTTGAGAAGGACCCTTGCTGGGGCTTCCTATAGCATTCATATCTATTGAAAATGAAATTGTTAGTTGAAAACCCAAGTGGGTTGCATGATTTCTTTGAAAGCTTCTGGTTTGTTGCTTGAAATGCATAAAATCTTGTAAATTCCTTCACTTTTGTAATAGAGAAAGCAACATTTCCTTAGTCTTGAAACCCCAGATGGGTTTTGCATATTTTATTTTGAAAGGTTCAAATTTGTTGCAAAATGCAGATGGCTTAGAAAATCTTTCACCTTTCTATTGTTTAGACATCTCTCATGCAAATAGAGTATGGAATAAAGTATTTTTGAGCTCAAGAAGTGGAACCCTGAGAGACTTGCATTAAATTTCTTTAATAGTGCTTTGTCATTTCTGAATGTTGAACCATACCTCATGAAAATTCTTTGAGTTTCCTTGAGACTGTGTCCAATGATTTGGAACTTTGCGTAACCTCCTCCATAATCCATGTTTGGTTCTTGAACATGATTTTGAAAAGGATACAAAACATTTTAATGAATAGCCAGATTCCTCACTACTGTAGAATGCTATCATTTATAACTTCTGTATTTATGTTTTTCAGTCTGTTGATATGCATTTGGCCTCTCTTAAGTTCAAGATTATGCTGAAGAGTTGTTCATTTGGTTTCTGTAAGTAGAGTAAAAGCATTACCAATGCTTCCATGTTCTCACTCTACTTCAAAGACTGGTATGTTTTGTCATCTCCCTGTGTGGTTTAAAGCCGTGAAAGAGCTTCACCATTCTATTGAATTGACTATCCAATAAATTCAAGGTCATTGTTCTTGGGCTTACACATCTCATGCTACTTAAAACTATTGGATACAATACTAACTGTATTATACTTTGATTGAATCCTCCTATCACTGTGCTTCCCATGCCTCTGTGATCTAAGGGGGTAGACCGCCTATATACTGCTACAGTCCTCAATAGATGAAAAGGAAATAGTAACAAAAGACCCTTAGATCATGGAGCAAGAAATGTAGATACTATTTAAATTCACCATGCTGTTATTGGACTATCCACCACTGTGGACCATGGCTTGGGTCCTGTCTCTTCAATTGACTTGTCAATGCACCCATTCAACCTTTATGAAACCAGTGAACAATCCCCTCTGAATCCTCCTTGAAAACATGAATTTGGTGGTCCCTGTGAATGCTTATGATCTGCCCCTTCAAATCCCTTACAGGAAAACCATACTGCCTTCATTGGATGATCTCATCCTTGCCACAGGTTTGTGATCTTGCTGTCAGACTTTGATGTTGGGACTACTGTAATGCTGAAGCTGTCCCCGTTTCTTATGTTCATCAGTCTAGACAGTCATACCAAGGCTACTCCAGACTATCATGACTTCAATTCATTTGATTAGACTGTCCTAGAATGCTAATCCACACTTTGATTGGAATGTGTTTTGTGCCTCAAAACTAATAAATTAACATTCCATCATGTCATATGTTGATGACATTACCTTTTATTTTTCCAAAGGTTGATCGCTTTAGGCCTATACAAGACTGCATTACTTTTGATAGTGTTTCATAAGATCACTGTTATCCTTGTAACACTTCCTTATGATGCAACTGCTCCTCAAGAATTTTTCTTATCCTTATTAACTCTACCATGAGTGACAATGACACAACCTTGTCTACACCATAAACACCTTATGACCAACCCACTATTCAGGCCACCAAGACATGATCATGAAGGACCTTTCCCTACCATGAGATTGCATCTAACAGACTGTTCTAGTGATAAATTATGGATTGTACCTTTGAATTGCTATTGTTTACACATGGCTGTCCACCACAAAGCTATCTTCATAAATAGTTGCTTTCTTATTGAGTTCTTGTACAACTATCATGCAAATGTAGGGGCTGCTGTGGTGACTATGCTTTCAACTGATTGACATGTCAATAATGCAAGAGCATATCTTGTTGCTTATGGTTGTACTTCATTGTAGTTTGAGCACTCAATGATTTTTGTAATGTGTTGAAGTCACTACTTTTAATGTAAAGACACCTACTATGCTTAGCAAGTACAAACTAGATTGAATGCACTTACTTTTCCTTTTATTTGTGTCCTGTGACTCCTTACAACAATTTAGCCTATGCTGCTCCATTATCAATCTATTGTATCTATTGTCATCTTTCCTTATCACATTGATAACTATCCTGTGACTTCCTTCCTGGGAGTTTTGTCCATGTTGCTTCATTGCATGCTTTCATTGTTGTTGTCCTGTCTCATGAGATCAACATGTATTGTCCTTTAATAATACTTAATAGCTGTCTTTGATTTATATTTGCTCCTGTTTACTTTATTGCTGAAAGCATGATTACTAATGCACATGTTGAACCTATGCACTTATGGGCTGAAAGCTGCTGCTCCAACCTTCATGATTGCTCCAACCATTGCTTTCCACTTTGTAGCATGAGACTATTGTGGACTGCTCCTTATCAATGACAATTCCCTTCACTTATTGCATTCATTTCGAAAAGTACACCTATGGATCAACACTATCAATTCCATTTGCCTCTTGTAGCTTTTGCAAAGGTGTTGTCCAAGTACTTGTATCATGACCTTGATTCAACCATATTCCTGCTACAGTTATATGTGATAAACATGCATAGTATCCTCATTCTAACTTTGTTTGACAACCACCTGCCACATATGTGGGTGAGCTAGCAGCTTACTTTCCTATGTGATGAGTGGCTGCCCAACAGGGTTGTGGTGAGAGGGCTTGACAACAATCTAATATGCTTCCTCATTATTAAATAGATGCATAATTGAACTTGATGCATCTTTTAAGCACTGATAATGCATAATTGAACTTGATGCATCTTTTGAATCTGATAATGAAAGTTGATCAACTGGTATGATTCCATATTGATTTAATGCATTGATAAGAGATAAATATTTTATCAAGTTGCTCAATTTCCTTTTCTTTCGAAGCACATTGATCTCTACCCTTGTGGGAACCACATTTACCCCACATGCTGCATTTGATCTGATAATGAAACAATAAACAGGGTTGTTCTAAATCTGCACATGAAGCAAACAGTTAGAAAACAAATGCATATGTTGAATGTTCTTTTGTTTAATGTATTATGGATCAGCTTATAAATGAATAGGTAGGTGTGTATGCAAGGATTGAATCATTCATTTCTTAGAGCCTCGATCTAACACCATGTCTTTTTAGATGCAGGGTGAGGAGTGCAACAGAGCTAGGAGGGGCACAAGCGGTTCGGGGCAGCAACAGGACAACTTGTAACCAGTCATTCATAGGAAATGACTGGTTCCATTCTTACATGAACATTCTCTCTCTTTTACTTATTCATGTATAAGTTGTTTCATATTTTCATTGGAATAAGAGAGCTATTCCCTTGGCTTGTGAGGGACATGTACATTTCAAGATTGTTAATAAAAGATTTCATTTGTATATCCATGTTTCTCTTTCACATTTGCTGCGATGCAAAATTGAAATGACAAGGTGTAATCTGATTTGCTTTGACAATCACTCTTTCATGCATGATGAAACTAGAAATTTTATGGTTTATCTTTAAATGTTTCAACAACATGAAAAGAAGAACACTATAGTTAACTGATTTTTAGCTGAAGGCTAAAAATAAGATAACAGGTATGATGACATTGTATATTATCTACTGAACAACAAGTTCCCATCATGACTACAAGGGGTACAAAAATGTGCTTTGAGATTGAAGAGCAGTAACTATATGCTTTGGGGATCTATGTTGTACAAGAGAAATCATGAAGGAATCTATCTCAGATGCCTTGGAAAAGAAGCAGTTGAAGTGCTGAAGCAATTTCATGATAAGGTCAATACTGGTCACGAGTCTGGCCTCTCTACAACTCATCAAATTCTACAAGTTGGGTACTACTAGTCGATGCTATTCATATATGCACACAACCATGTCAGATCTTGTCACGTCTGTCAGACCACATCCACTAAGGAAAGAAATGTTGTTGTCCTGTTGCAACCAGTTGTGGAGGTAAGGCCTTTTGCTCAATGGGGATTTGACTTCATCGGACTGGTAAAACCGCCATCGTCTGCAGGCCACATGTATATTCTGACTGCTATTGATTATTGCACTAGACATACTGAAGTAATAACATGTAGGCAATGTAAAATTGAAGTAGTGACTAATTTTCTAGAAATTTTTATCTTAAATCACTTTTGTTGTTCATTTTCCCTCGTTTGTGACAATGGAACCGTGTTTGCATCCCTTAAGTTTGCTAATTGGGCCTTTAATTATGGAATTGGACTTAAGTTCTTGTCCAAATACTATCCCCGAGGAAATGGCCTAGCAGAATCCACCAACAAAAACATGTTAATTGTCATCCAAAAGTTGCTTGATAAGAATCCAAAGGACTGGCACACCCAATTACATTTTTCCTTATGGGCGGATCACACTCGTCACAAGGATGCCTTGGGAAATTCCCCATTTCACCTAGTCTATGGCCTAGAGCCTATTTTCCTAGTCCACCTCAAAATCTTTATACTCCAATTCATCAACACATATTATGAGGAGGGAGCGTGCCAAGAGGCTTTCCTAGCTAAGTTGTTACACTTAGAAGAAGTTCACAACTAAGCAATAGAAAACTTCACCAAACACTAGGGCTTAGTCAAGAGATGGTTCAATCTTCGAGCCAAAGCAAAGGCCTTTAGGATTATAGATTTAGTCCTTTGTTGGGACAAGGCCCATGAGAAGAAAGGGGGACATGGAAAATTCGAGAAGCTCTGGCTTGGCCCCTTTCAGTTTTTTGAGATTCTAGGAGATAATGCCTTTTGCCTTAAGACCCTCATTGGAGAGGATGTCTCGTTCCTATCAACGGGAAGTACCTCAAGCATTATTTCCTTTCTTGAGCTTTCCAAGCTCATCTCCTTTGTATATAGCTATACATAGTTAGAGTAGGTTCTTTTGCGTTGTTGTTTGCTTTCGCTTCAATTTTGCTCACTTTCCTGGTTTTTGTTTTTGCCGAGGGTGTTTCCTAATCTTGATGCAGTGGCTGTGATTGGCTCATTGGAGAGCCCACTTTTCTGCCCACACCCATCTGTTCCTTGGATAAGTCTTCATTAGTTACCATGAATTTCTGTCTGCACTCGTGAGGTAAGTTTCCTTACTTGAAATCTAACTTGGCCTAGGATTGAACCCTTATTCAAATCCCTTCACAATCATCTCAGATTATACATGAAATATATATTAAGTACTCTCGATGAGCTATTAGATAGTCATTATGATGTCACGACAAGTAAAAAATCTTAATTCTGCGCCACTGACCACTGTGATTTCGAAACCCATCATGAGCTTCAATGCTTATGCAGTTGAGCAAAAGAGTATTGAAGGAAAATATGAAAAGAAAGAAAAGAGAAAAGAGAAAAGAGAAAAGAAAATGTTGAAAATAAGGAACTATGCGGGTGTGTGAACAACTCTATCGGGGCTATGGATGCCCAATTTGAAATCTAGCAATGTTTGTGGGGCACAACGACAACTCCGTTGGGGATTTACACGCTTAATTGGTAGTGGAGCAATGTCCAGGTTACTTTGGGGTTAGACAACCTATGTAGCTTGCCTCAAATAATTGATTGCTATCCTATATGGTCTCTAAGGGAGGGGAATGAACTCACTGCACACACTTCTGAGATATTTCAGTGATTTGATTCAACCAAGGATTTTGTTCTTTTCTAGTCTTGAGTTCATTTGGGGAAACTCGATTATGGTCTGTGAAACCAGAAATTCTAGGTTCCAGATGAATCCTTACCCTTGGAATGATCGGAAGCATTCTCCCAGTAGAGTCGCCATTTGTTATGCCTATAGCACACACGCTCCATTTGGACTAGGGACCCCCTCTTCCCTTTTTTCCTTTGTCAGGTTGTTTTTTCCTTTGCCTCATTTTGCATGCCCTTAATTCTGAGTTTAATATGGTCACATATTGTAAAGTCATCACATTCCAATTGACCAAATTAATCACCCCAACATCTATTAAGTCATTCGCCTTTGCGGGCTTGGACTTGCAAGTTTCCCTCCGCGGGCTACCATCATTGCTCAGCCGCTAGCTAGCGCCAAAACCCCAGCGTCCATCCACATAGTGGGTCCCATATCATCCTTTTCCATCCCATGACTACACTAAATCAAGTTTTTGAAAACCCATCTACCCAACCTGCCGCCGTACCTAGAATTTATTGTGCGCATTAATGACCAATTTTCCTATAAAAGGGGGTTGAATTTTTCATTTTCACTCACTTTTTTTGAATTTCAAAGAGAGAAGAATGGAGAGCAAGACGTGCCAGCCTAAAAAAGGTCCTACTATGAATTCAAACCAAGTTTTTATCGTATTCTCATGCCATTTCCAGGTAAGCCATGTTAAATTTTCAAGAAGTGTTTTTTTTGTAGTTAGGGTTTTGAATAAAATTTCAAAACTTGGAAATAAAGCCCCAATTTTCTTGGTGACCTTCACAAATCCTCAACTCCACATGAACCATTTGTTCCTAGCATTTAGAAAATCCTTAGAACTAGCCAAAACCACGTCTCGACATTCACGCGGAGTCCCGTTCCTCTGTCGCCATTCTTCGTGTGGCTAAGAAACCATTGCAATCTGCACCATTACTGTCGCCGCCCATGTTAACATTGAAAATCGTAGAGAAAAATGACTAAGTCACTTTACTCATGCAAGTGTTCCCATGCACAGTTTCATTTGTGGGCCGCCATCTTCTCATCATCGTTATTCAATCATAGCACAAGACCCACTTTCATCACCGTCATTGAGTGGACCAAACCCCATCACCTAAAAAATTTCATTAAGTCTGATTGATCTTGAGAGCCATTCCTTAACTACCAAATTTTCACGTCGGTCGGCATGGCAGGTTCCGTAGGAGATGTTTCCTTTTGCAAAACCTTGAAGTCCATCAATGCATAACTTAAGTTCGTGGGCTTGTTGTGGGTCCCCCTATGTAGATTGCTGCCTGTGGATTGCCATCCCTCCAAGGCCATTCTTTATCAACAAAAATTCGACAGCGGATCGATAACTTTCCTCTGCATGTCCCAAAGAATTTAAACTCTAAGGCACAACCCAAAGGCTGAGGTTCCCATGGGGCTAGCAATGTGTACTTCTGCCTACGGGTCGCCATTCCTCGAATGCTGCTAATTCAATGACCAATCCTAAATGTTAATCTACTTCGTGGCGTCTGTATGTCCTAGACCCACAAAGCATTAGAGCTTAATCCAATGACTCCAAGTATCTTGCAACCAATTTCCACACGTGCCTAATCACCTTCTAAGAAATTTGAACACCGAATGAATAATACAAAATTTATGCTGCGGGTGGCTGCCTGAGGGTCTCTGTGGCCCCAGAGCCATTTTCTCATTGTATTCCTCCTGATAGCTTCTAGCTTAGGGAAACCTGCATCACTAGGCTCACATTCACCTAAATGATCCAAATGAACTCCCAATGCTGAATGATGATGAACTTCATGATCTTTTAATGATCTATAAGTGGATCTGGCGCCTGATTTGCTGAATTTGATTAACATTTTCCCTAACTTATATGTGAATGCACTTACTACATCTTTTACATGTACAATTTATGGAATCTTCTGTGGGCCCATCAGGGAGGCTTGTTGAGAAAGGTGATAAAGGAAAGAAACCCACTTGCATGACAAGAGGGAAAGAAGAAAAAGACCAAATGAATTATCAGTTTCACGGAGTGGAGTGTAACTTGAAGATCTCCTCTACTTGGGACTCGGTATCAAATACCAACCTGGGGCACATGGATATTGATGAGTTTAGGAAGAGGGTGATGGTTAACCATACCACATAGAATGCATGGAAGATCAAGGCAAGTGGTCTCGCTAAGGCTTCCGGCTTTCCTCCCGCATTAATTACCCTGGAGCTAGTCATGACCTGTCGAGAATGTTATCATTCCAAGAGGAAAATTATTGATAAGGATGGGAGGGTATTGGAAGACTTGTCTACTAGATCTATTGGAAAGACATTCCACATCCCCAAATTTGATCAAATGGAAGAAACAAAGAAATAATTTGCTGAAAACATGTGGAAATGGGACCCCATAACATGTAAAATAATAATCAACCAACATTGGTTGAAAGAAAAGAGGGGTAATGCAAAAAAGTACCACAAGAGTTTTTTAGAAGTGATTTCTTTGAAGAATACCATGATCTGGTCACTCTATTAAGTAGAGTAATTGGCTTACCAACTACTGTATTCTTTGAGGAATGGATGTTCTACTTCATCGAGGAAATCATCCGAGGGGAGACCAAGTTCCATTGGGCTAAGATGATCAACGACAACCTTCACAACCAGCTCATGGAAGTCAACAAGACCTCCAACTTTTATATGACATCATATTTGGTATATATATTAGTAGAGAAGTTCCCACAAAGGATTATTTAGTGGAGGCCCACTAGGAACAAAGAAAGGGGAGTTAAAAGTCTATGACTGCTACCCTCAGCTACAATATAGAAAATTTAAGAAAGAATACAAAAGGGTGAATGATGCCTTCATCATGCACATAATTACTCCTGGGAGGATATTTTGAAAGGAGGGTATCGTACAATGCAAAGGCCTTCATCAAATGATTTGGGTATCTGTTCATACAGTTCCCAAAGTTCATGTATATCAAAGCATAAGGGTTCTCAGGGAAACCCTACCTATTTCCACACTAGCCCAATGATTGCATCATCAAGCTAGAAGTCTCTTGATAGTTGCAAAATTCCCACACATTTTTGAGCAACATACACCGAGCTGGGATTCCATATCCCCTAACTATCAGGCAAGGAATGTACTCCTACCCTGCTGCCCAATGTGTAGAGTATTCAAAGAAAGAGATGGTGGAGTATAACTTGGATCTCCACACAGACCAAGGAAGGATGGACCCTTATAGAGAATTGAAGAAATTGGTTGGGAGACAGTATTCTCACCAACCCTGAGTTAGAGATTTTTGGGCCAATTGTGGAGATGATGAAGAAGTGCGAATGAGGTACTATATGAGAATGACGACCCAGTTTGTGAAATCATTAAATCTTTTCCCCATGCTTGATCAGGTAGTGGAAGAAGACAACAATATTATTGATGATAGATACAATGTCGTGGACAACTTTCCCTTTCCTATAATAGATTGGAATGAAGAGGAAGTCACCGACCTCGATATATTGATCCAACCCATTGAAAATATAATAAGACAATGGGTAGACACACAAATTACCCAACTTAAAGAGCAAGGTGCTAAATTGACTTATGGTGAGGTCAAGGATGAGCTTGAAAGTTAAACTAATAGTGGCACAACATCCATCCCATCATAAGAAGATCCTAAGTTCCCACCACCAACAAGGTCAAAGAAAAGATAGGATGCACCTGAGCGAAAACCAAAACATAAGGTGTATTCCAGAAAGCCCACTGAAGGGAAGTCATCTAAAAGAGAAAAGAAAACATGAAAATTCATGCTCAAAATTCCCACCATAGAGGAGGATCCTAAACACAAGGAAGAAGAATACATCGAGCAGCCACACTAACCACCTACCACTTTTTCTCCTGCTACCACTGTCACCGTCACCCCTCCTTCACTTTCCGCTACCCAAGATTTTCCCGTTTTGTCTCCACCCACCATGGACATCTCAGTCCACCTCTCCCACACCTCACCAACTACTCCAGTGATGATGCTTGAATCCTCATCTTCTATGACATCCCCATTGTTGTCTTCTTTGCTCCCTCCCCCGTTTCCTACTCTCTTTGCTCCACTGCCCACAATATCCACAACTACCATGGAACCTCTCACTTTGCCACATTCTTGATGAACTCTCTGGGGTAGTCCTTGACCTCAAGGTCCAAGCCTTAATGGCCCAAATTGCTACTTCCCTACCTCTTCCCCCACCACCTACATAGCCTCCAAAGATGGAAGCCATGATTAAAATATCGAAAGAGATGGAGAAACACCACACTGAGCAACATGGAGAGTTTGCAAAGGATGTAGTAGATGAGCCTAAGGATTCAGATCAGGATGATTACTTTGAACACCCTGAAGAAGGATTAAATGTAAACCTAGAAAAAGTGGCTTTTGATGAAGAGAAGTCACAGACTTTAGAAGAGGACGTTGAGGCTCTTAATGAGCATTATGTTATAGAAACATCTAACTAGGAGTTGGATGAAGATCTGCCCCAAAAACACAACGAAGCTATCAAAAGGGCTCATCCTGAGGGACACCGATCTAAAGAGAAGACAAATACTGATGAAAATGTGGAGATACTCAAGGAGCCTCCAATAATTGGCCAATAAAAGGGCTTGGTACAAGAAGAAGAATCACCTTCCAAAAAGGAGGAAGAAAGAGAGAAATATGAAGAAGATGCACTGGAAAAGAGCTCTGAGCTTGAGCATTGTGTTGAGATCGAACATGAGGAAGAGAAGGCACCACTGAGGAGAATGTAGCTTCTACTGAGCTAGACAAAGGGAAGACTATATAGATAGAAGGCTTAGATGAAGAGGAAAAGAATAATCAAGAAGCTCTAGGTGATGAAGAGGAAAAAACTCAAAGGGAACAAAAAGATGATGGTGATCATGAATCACCCAAGGCTCAAGTTGAGATTCATGACTAGCTGGAGTGGAAATTGAAAAGGAAGGCTCCTGTGGTCATTGACCCAAAAGTGAGGTTTGATGCAATTATAGCTAGGGTATAAATAAAAAATAGGAAAGAAAATAAGCCCAAGGTCTACTCCCACATCACAGTGGATGCCTCTGGGTCCCGAACGGTACAAATTGATATCCCTGTGATGGACAAAGATACAATTTCTATGCAAGGTCAGGGCTACAACATATCCATGATTAACCTAGGCCCATCAAACTGAGAAAAAAAGATAGATGAATTTCAAGGATTAGTAACCACCATTGTGCAACAAATGAATAAGGACCAATCCACAAAAGAATAACTGAAAGAACACCTGTAGCGGATCTTACTACTTATATTCAATAGTGGACATTCGTAGAAGAAGAGGCTCCCATGACATCATCTATGCTCGCTCTCCTCTCCTAGGAGGAGCTGAATAGAATGGAGAAGATGAAGAACTAGACCAAGTCCATTGCAGATTGGTTCAACCGGGTAGTATACAATGGTGATATGGGTATCCACCATGCTACCCAAACATTAAACAAGTTCCAAGGATTACAAAAGAAAATTGGGGACATGATAAAAACATGTGAAAAATTCTCTGAGTTGTATAGGATAACTTATCCTAAGCTCGAGAGTGTTCTCAAACTCTCCAAGGAAATATAGGAAAAGGAGTTTGGACTCCTAAAAGATGATCATTTGTTAGTGGAAACATGGCAAATGGGTGTAGATTACAGAAAATGAATCCTAGAAAAGGCATTGCACAAGTTGGAGCTCGATCTTGAGTGGGTTACGGAACACCAGACTGACAGTGAGGATTACTTTAAAATGATGACAAATTATTAGATGCCTGATCTGGATCTCGATCCAGAGAAAATTAAGTCATTCTTCCATAAGAAGATGGAGCAGGGGGCTACATACAAACTATCACCAAACTTCATGGAATTTGCTACAAGAGATTTCACTCAGTCTGAGCAGATCATTAAAGCAACCCCAAAATGTACCAAGCACTAGGAGGAGGTTATTGAGAGACTCAAAAAGATATTCTTCTAGATGCTTCAGTCTGATCTCATGGAATGGGACAAGCTCTAGAGAAAATGAAGTCATTCTTCCATAAGAAGATGGAGCAGGGGGCTACATACACACTATCACTGAAATTCATGGAATTTGCTACAAGAGCTTTCACTCAGTCTAAGAAGATCATTAAAGCAACCCAAAAATGTACCAAGCACTAGGAGGAGGTTATTGAGAGACTAAAAAAGATATCCTCCCAGATGCTTCAATCTAATCTCATGGAATGGGACAAGCTCCAGGTTATGATAAGAAGGTTTGTGGAGTATGATACTCTCCAGAAGAATGCAGGAAACTGAGTTATAGATGATGAATACTTGTCAAAATAGCTATGAAGGATGACGAGCACTAAAAGACAAAACAACTACAGTGTCAAGGCCACTAGATGACAAAAAAGGGAAAAAGACAAGAATGTATTTTATATTGCTATATATTTGGGGGTAGGTGAAACCCTAATGTAAAATGAATCTGAGCCACACAATGAAAATGAATCCTGTCCATTCATTTTGCTTTTGGAAAAGTATAAATAGGGGCATACTCTCATTTTCAAAGAGAGAGATGAGTTGTTGTGTAAAGGCATGCTACAGAAAATTAATGAGAATAACATTGTTTTGATGGATTCTTGTGTTTTCTTCTCATGTGTGCATGATTCATTCTCCCAATATTATATTTTAGCTTTGTTATTCTCATTTTTAGTTGCTTTTAGTTGTCAATTTATGCTACACTTTAATGGTGAAGAAAGCTATGGTGTTCATATCTTCCTGGCTCATACTTTTTGTTGTCTATTGATGATAAACAGCTGTGTAAAGTTAGTCTAAGCATTGTTGTATTTGTTGCACTTAAGTTCATCTATTGTTCATGCTTACTAGTGAATGGATGGTTGAAAATCTGCAGACCTTAGAAGATTGCACTAGTTTCATGAGACTGTAGGTTGCCTTTGGTTAAGTGGAACTTAGTTTTGGGAAGGTTTTCCATTGTAGAATCCTCCATTGTCACTATTTAACATTAGTTGTAGGTCTAGGAAAATTCTTATCCATTTTCCCTTTTGACCTTTCTTCAAAAACTAAAGTTTAAACAAAGTTCTAGCATCCCAACAAAGCCAAATTTGATGAGTGAAATTGTAGAAGTTGTCCTTCATTTCTAGAATTCACAAAAATCCTTTTGTAGACCCAATTCCCTCGAAACTTAGTGACCATAAATTCCCTTTGTGATTACAAGAAAATCACATCAACCAATCAAACTATTCCAAGCTTAGTCATGACCTGACACCCAAGAGACCTTGGGGTGATTTCTAAAACTTAGCTGCAAAAATTACCTTTCAAAGAAGCATTGCACTTGTGTAGTGTCTATGTTGAGAAGGTGCAGAAACACCCATCAATAGTGCTAAGTGTGGATGTCTATGTGATGCATCGTAGTCTAGTATGGTGAAAATTTCTAGAAACCAACTATGTTTTATAGTGCATGTCCATTTATATGAAAACATAGAACTAGAAAATAACAAATAAATCACCAATGGTAGAATAAATGAAATAATAGATATTAAACTAATATAATACAATAAAAATAATAGGAATGATGAATGAAGTGAGGAAAATATATTGCAAAAATCCCAAAAGGTTGAATATCTTCTCCTAGATGAAAACTTGTGGCTAAAGGAGACATAATTTATTTTGGGAGTATATGGGAGCTTACCTTGTAGTCAAGCCCCTATGCTATTATTTTAAACTCAATGGACAACTAATATGATAAATAGATTTAAAATAGTGTGTGATATTACTCTAAGTGTATCTAAAAAATAAGAATGATGATAATAAAATATTATAACTAAAATGAGAGATTGTAGGATGTGAATATTTAGATTTACTCAAGAGCACAATAGAAGAAATATATAATAACAATGTGGAATTAGAGAAAATAAAAAAATTATCACCTTTAGAATCTTGAGAAATCCAAGGAGATAGGAGTATCTTAAGAAGATCATTGTAGGAGTGCCAGTGTACCCAAAATGAGAAATCAATACCAAAGAAAGCTTGTATAAAGTTAGAGTGTAAGAAAGTGTCTAAAAACGAAAGATAGATCAAAATATGAGTGGAAGAGACAAAAATGAAGAGGTTGGGAAACTATTTAGATTCATCTCAAGTGATTATGACTAACCTTGGTAGGTGAAAAATGGTAAAACACTAAAGGGTAAGTGCACCAAGCTATGACACAAAAATGGCTCTTAAGATGCCACTTTTTTCCTGAAATCAGCAAAAAATCTGATGTGCACAAGAAAATGAAGATAGTTACACTCAAAATTTGAAGATGCAGGAAGAACAAGAGTTGAAGTGCTTCGAGTCTAGTTTTTAAGCTAATAATTTTTTTGAAAATAATGAACATTAAGGGATTCAAAAAGGGGGGGGGAAGGTCCTATTTTTATAAAAAAAATAGCATAGCGTCCGAGGGCCCCCCATTTTTCATTAACTTTTTTTAGAATTTAAAAAATCCAAATTGTGAGAAATTAGATAACACAATGTAGTTTATCCCCATTCTTTTAGCTAATTTTTTAATGAATATATAGTATTTTATGAATTTTTGAAGTTGAAAGATCCTGAAAAGATGAAATTTGAGTGTGCTCCCCCTAATTTTTTTGAAAACTAATCAAAAATCATTTTTTTTCATCTCGTGTAGAATGGAGTATAGTTTAAAAAATGTAATTTGTTTCAAGATTCAATGAGCAAGTAAAAATCTATCTTAGTTGGTTTTTGACAAAAACCAAAGGCAATAACAAGAGAAGTTATGGATGAAAACCTTAACATAATCAAAACGTAAAAAAATTATATATTTAGATAGCTAAGAGAGAGCCCAACGCCATCACACTTTTTTTTATAAACTTGTATTGAAAGACACATAAATGCGATGGTTAGAACGAAAAAAAATATGTTAAAATTTGGTACCCTCTTGAGAAAATCACATCCACAAGAAGCTCATTTTGTGAGCACCAAATTTGGTGCTCTCCAAATGGCACATCCCATTTGGCAATCACCAAATTTGGTGAGTTCCAAATTGGATGTGCCATTTGGAGAGTTCCAAATTTGGCACTCGCCAAATGAATTGAATTGACAAAAAACTAACTTTACTTTCTCTTTGTGTGTCTCTCCACCACATTGATAAAACTTAGAGTTCCCAGTTTATGATCATTGATGGATAGTTGAGGTTTTACCTTTCACTCCCTCTTTTCCTCCTTCCATCGTAACCAATACATACCCATTCTCTCTCAACCCTCTCTAGGTCTCTCCTACACTCTCTACCTTGTCTTCCATCCTTAGGGTTTAAGGTATAGGGTTGAGGGTTTAATGTATAGGATAACTCCCCCTTTCAGGTCTCTTCCTCCCTCTATCCCTCCCACTCCCTCTCTGTCCTCCTCCCTCACCCTCTCCTTCTTTTTTGTTGATCGCTGATTTTGACGCGACTTTTGATTTTTGTCTTTTTCGACGGACGACTTTACTTCTGACTGATCCGATTTGACGGATCGGTTTTTCGCGATTGTTTCTTTTCCTGATCGAATTTTTCTTTTGCTTCTGTTCTTTATTCTTGATTATGACTTTCTTTATCGCATTTTAATGAAACGGATTTTAATTTTTCTTCGACGATGACTTTGTTTTTTCGGATTTTTTCCTTTGTTCTTTCGACGGATGATTTTAAAGATTGATCCTGCGGATTTGATCTGCCTGATTTTTGATCTTGATCTGATCGATCTTTGATTGACCTGATGATGCTTTTGAAAAGTGATTTGATCTGAGAAAATGGATTTTTGATTTTCTGATGATTTTGACTTATCCTGCCCGGATCCTTTCGGATTTGATCGATTTTTCGATTTCCGGATTTGATCGACCTGAGATTTCGAAATGCTTTTGTCTTGCCTGGACTTTCGGAGTTCTTTTTCGAGATCTGACGAATTTTTTGTTTTGTTCGATTTCGATTTCGAGGATTTGATGAAATTTTTCCTTTGGTCTGCCTGACCTTTTGACGTTTCGATGATCTTTGACGATCTTTTGTTTTTTTTGATTGCCTTTTGTTCGACTTTGATTTTGTTTTGATCTGATCTCGACGACGCGGATATCTTTGTCTTGACGACTTTGATTTTGCTTAACATTTATTCTTTTACCGGACTTTGTTTCTTTTTGATTTCGACGCTGATTTTTGTGATTTTGTCCTTTATGCATCCTTTCGATCTCGACCTGACCGAAAGATCTGTTCGATTCTCGACTTTATCCTAGACAACTCTCTCTCTCTCTCTCTCACTCCAACTCCCTCTTGATGGGGTTGGTTATTAGTATCTTTTTATTTCTTTTCATATACTTTCAAGACACTTTTTATATGTTTCCAAAGTACCTTTTAGACAAATATTTCCATATTATGATATCCTTTCATACATACTTTTCAATCTTGAACCAAGTTTGTGGATATGATATATGGTGATAAAATTCATAGCAATTGCATGATTTAAATATGAGAATGTATACATATAAATAGAATTATGTGATTTAATTATAGAGGTTAGTTGTATATATATGTTGTATGGATTAATATTTCTGTAGCCTAACTTGAGGTAGAAAGAATAGAGTATTTGTAGCAAGAACCGAAGCAGTGAAACATGGGACCATTGAAGTTCAAACCACCTAAAGAGTAGGAAGCTATGAAGTTGGATGTGAACCATCATGGAGGAATAAATACTAAAGGAGGATAATTGTTCTAGAACTTTGAATGTTTTCCTATGTGTTTCATATGCAAGCTATTTCATTTAAGTTCTTTATTGAATAAGTCTTTTCTTCCTTTTTAGTTAGAATGAATAAGCCAATATTAATTTCATATCCTTGTATCTAGGAGTGGAATTAATGGTTGCAGTTAGTTAGTAGTTTGAACAAGTCTCTCCCCATTTTTGTATAAAGTCAGGGGATGAGTTCATAGCTAAGTTAGTTGGTTGTTACAAGTTATCAAGTAGTTACTCAATTTTTAGTTTTAAGTTATCTAGAAACATGTTAAAATGCCATTATTGAAAACAATCTAAAGAAGGATTTTGTTTTGGATACCTTGTGATATGCAATGAATGGATTTGTGTGTTACATGGATGTGTAATATTCTAAGTTAGATTTGGTTCTTATTTAAGTGAGATAGTCCCTTGAACTTGCCACTCAAGGTACTTCCTTTCACTTCATTTACTTACTCATTTATGCATTTTTGTTGATAACATTTTCATTGTTTCATAAAAACATTGCAAGTGAAATAGAATAGTACTCATGTTTGATTACATTAGTTTTTGTTCATGAACAATCATCTAAA
The DNA here is from genome assembly GCA_007258455.2 of Sequoia sempervirens. Classification (NCBI taxonomy): domain Eukaryota; kingdom Viridiplantae; phylum Streptophyta; class Pinopsida; order Cupressales; family Cupressaceae; genus Sequoia; species Sequoia sempervirens. The sequence continues at coordinate 19,569 of VDFB02010914.1, read as the reverse complement.
TAGTGAATCTTTACACTCTAGAGGATATATTTGATTGATTTGTTATTCTGAGTAAGTTTAGATTAATTCTGTATTCATTTGTTATTAATAGTCACAACCTATGCTGCAGGTACTCGTAGCCACTAGGTTCTATAACTATTTTTACTATTTTTGTAATTCTATAGAATTCCAACAAAGTATAATAGTTTGAATAAGTTTTCATAGGATAAATTAGGTGAACATGAGTCCGTGAAGGCACATATAGTGCAGTACCATCATAAGCTTACACACCTTGGTTGATGATTCAATGTAGTCTTAACAATGTTAAGTGGACTGTTCAACCAGTTAACCCTCTGAATTGAGTAGATTTTACCAAGTTTACAAACACATTAGTTAGAATATACATTTTTGGTGCCATTTTTGGGGATGGTGCTATCTTCACATACCTATTTTTACAAGTTTTTGTAGTTAAAATTTTCTTTTAAGCATTAGGACTATTAGATACCACTTTTTCAACACTAAAATATTAACATTGTGCAGGCCCACTGCATTTAAAGTCAGATTTTATGTATGTAGAGGTAGAGAGACCCATTGGGTAGGTTCCTTCCCTCTACACGCTGGGAAGCTATCACATAAATTGGTGAACCTAGTACTCAGAGTGAAGGTACCACTGAAAAAGAAATTTCCTTTTCACCAACTTCTAGTGCACATACAGAAGGAACATACCACACCATGGGTGATGTAGATGATGATGATTCCCGACCAACTTTTTGGTTTCCTATTACCAATTAGGAAAGGGCCACAGTGTTGAAGAACATTCCTCCTTTAGTCTTGCCAATTTTATGTGGGTTAATAACCGAAGACCTAGATAAATTTCTATTTGAATTTGATGTCTTGTTCAAAAGTTATGATTATACTTTTGATGCACATAGGCTAAAATTTTTTCCTACCACCCTCAAAGATGCATCTTTGAGATGGTTTATGGGATTAGGTAGAGATGTTGTTCTTGACTGGGACACTATGAAGACACTATTTTTGGAGAAGTATCAGGACTATTGTAGAGGACCTGGAAGGAGAAAGGATGAAATATTTCAAATGACACAAAAAGATGATGAGCCTTTAGAGGATTATGTTGAAATATTTTAGTTTTCTCTCAAGAAAAACCCCTTGAACAAGTTGTTAGAAGAGTCTCTCAAGCTAGTCTTTTTGAGAGGGGTTAATGAAGACTGTATGGATGCCTTGAATCTCATTGGCTAGGGAGATATTTCTTAGCAATCATTTACAATTTGTAAGGTCTGTTGAAATTATTCTAGGACCTTTACAAGAAGGCCAAGAGATAGTAGGACATTGGTTCTTTTTAAGACATCTACTCGAGTTTCAAAAGTTGAGCTGAGCAATCTATTATCCAACATGAAAGAAGATATAATTAGTCATTTGGAAACATAGTTGTATACTCTTCACATCAAGAAGAAGCAGGAGGAAGCAAAGGCTATGCTTACTGAATATTGTCCAAGTTGCAGGCAAAGAAAAGAAAATTGTAAATGTAAAAGAGTGGCCAACATCTAGCAAGAAAAAGTTGAGAAGCCTAACTTTCAACCCATTGAAGGAGATGATGGAAAAATATTTTATATAGCACAAATGAGGCCATGGTAGAAGAGACAAGGTCTACCACAAGACCCCCTTAGCTTTAATTCATATTTTCCTATTGGCAACCAAATTTTTTTTGCTTGGAACTCTTAGCCCTAGAAAGTGAATCAATACTAGTGGAAAAATCCCCAATGGCCAAATCCTTGATCTAATTGGAACCAATAGTCAAATCCTTGGCCACAACAGAACTTTCAAGGTTCCAATTACAATCCAAAATGACAAAACCAGCAAAATCAATGGTAGCCTTAGTGGCAGAAAGGCCAACAATGGTAGCAACAAAATATAAACTATCAACATCCCATGCTCCCTCCTCCATAGCAGCAACAAGCACTAATTCCACCATAAAATCATACATCCCAACCAACCAAGCAAAAAATACCTGCCCAACCCACACCTAACCCTAACACTAAGCCTGTTCAACAGGCTTATACTAACGAAGCTATGTAGTACCCCACTTATAGGTTAGAGGTGAGTGATGTCCATCTTAGATTAGGAAAACAACTTGTTGGACCTTCATCCCCCCAAATAATAGAAATGGAGGATGAGGAACCTATAGTTGAGGCTTTTGATAAACCACCTTTGGAGCTTGAACAAAATCAAGTACACCAAATTACCTCAAGTCCCAATCCACCTTTTCTTGAATTCCTAGCTCTACAAAAGTATCACACATAGGATGAGACATACCTTTTAGGGAAATTGACTGATGTTAACATAAAAATTCCACTTATCCAAGCTATCAAAGACATCCTTATTTCTATAAAAAATGTAAGGGATCTCTATCTTAAGAAACCAGACCATAAAAGAATAGATCCACAAATAGTTCATGTCTTGGGAAATCTTGTAGATATTATGTTGGGGAACATTATAGTTCCTAAGTATACTGATCCTGGTAGTCTAGTTGTGGATGTTAAGATTAATGGGTCCCTCATTAAGAACACTTTGATAGACTTGGGGGAAACCATCAATGTCATGACAAAAGAAATAATGCATTTGCTTCAGTTGATTAACCTCAGACCCACACAAACTATCTTGCAATTAGCTGATAGGCCTATGATTAAGCTCTAGGGAGTGTACAAGAGTGAATTTGCACCCCATGTGCAAATCCCCTTTATGCCTTTATCCACCTTAGAAAACTGAGTTTGGAGGCTTAATTCCACCTAAGCCCACTGCTTGCATCCCACTTGGCACCTGTTTTGAGCATAGATGGAGGCGTTTCTATTGGGGAATGCCTATGCGGCACACAAACATCCGCATGGAAAGCTTACGTCCCTAGTAGATTCCTGTGGCTGAACTTTTAGAGGCATTACTCTTCTCATTGGAGGTGAAGGTGTAACACCCCCTTCTGCCGATAGACCCAAATATAGCCATTTCTCTTCATTCCTTCTTCATATTCATCCCTTCAACAAGGTTTTCATCTTCTTCCATACATTAAGATCACTCCATAAGTTTCATCACACTCTTTTGCATCCAATCCAAGCTTCAAACAACTTTCTTGCTTTCCATTGCACCCAAAGCAACACTCCATCACATCGGTAGAGAAATTTTGGGACCACACCATTGCAGAAGAGGCTTGAGTTCCTCTCATTTTCTCCCCCAAGCAACCTTGAGTGCTCTTGGTGGAGGTGGTAAGCTCCCCTCTCCTCTCCTCTATCATTTGGTTGGGTTAGCACTTTACTATTTTGTAGTGCTCTTTTGCTCTTTATTGTATTTCTTTCCTTTATCTCATTTCCTAGGTTGTCCATGGAGGTGGGAACACCTAAATGGGGGTTTGGTTGAGGGAGACCCCTATATAGCCACCCAACATTCTCATCTATTTTTGTGTGTAGGGGTACGTGCTTCTTGGAGGATCAGCTGGCGAGTGAATTCCTTGGTGAGATCTTAGTTGCTCTCTTTAATCTTGATTATTTACTTTATAATATTAGAGATTATTGTATTTATTTAATCACATCATTCTGGCCCTTTAGTTAGTCAGCTGGGCCATTAGCTAGTTTTGTTGGTTTGACTTCCCCTTTACTGTTGTATGGCCATACAAACACCAGTGCACTTTTGAGATGTCAGCACATTGCGCTAACATCTAGAGACCGCACTTTCATCCTTAGACAAAGAGATTACTGAGGCATAGTGTTAGACCTTAAAACTGGCTTGCCTAGCCCCTCCCTATGTTTTAGGTCTACATAGTAACTGACAGGCCTCATGGTCCTTGTTACTCTCGCCTCACATTTCCTAACATCACACTTAGTTGAGGTAAGTTAGGGAAGCCTCTCACGTCTTGACCCTTCGTGACCTAGGGTCTTGCATGAAGTGGTCCCCCTCTCTTACATTTTTGGTGAACTTGATGTGAACCAATGTCCATTCATCTGTTGGTGTTGAATTATCTCTCATATACTTTGTGACTGTTGTGTCCTTGAGTGTTGTTTTTTCTCAGGCTACCCCTATTTACTTTGTTTTTTTTTCTCTCACCATAATTCAATCAAAATTTATCATTCATTCATCATTCATCATCCATCTCAAGCCAAGAATGCTAGGGTTTTAGCATTCTAAGTCATCAAGATAGCTTTACAAGGAACTCAAGAGCAATATTCTTCATCCATTGTTGCAGCAATCCAAGATCCATCATCATGGAAAGTTTATAGTTGCATTGTTTCATGTTTCATGCTTCATTACTTTAATTCATCATTTTGGTTTAATTACTCAAATAGGGTTTTATGAAGGCAAACCCCCAATCCCTAACAATCAACATTTTCTCTCTCTTCCTTTGTTTAATTGTAGATTTATGTGCTTGGATGGCTTGGACATGATTGAAGAATAGGTTTCAAACTTGTTGAAGTAATATCCTTATTGGAAAGGTCGAAACCTACACAAAAATTCACCAACAATGCTAAAAATCAGGGTTTCAGATCTAGACACCTCGAGGTGTAGATTGAGCAGACCAAAAGCTACATATTCCATTTTTGAGTTTTCAGAAAAGACAAAGTGGACTAATTCACCCAGAGTTGCAAATGAGTCCCATTGTACCTATTTTTTGGAATTTTTGTAGATTTGGATACCCGTTTGGCTAAAATGGGCCCTGGTGCAATTTTCCAGAACTGGGACTATTTCACCCAGAATGGCGAATGAGTCCCACCAGGCCTAAAAATCAACATCATTAGAATTTTAGAGTCATTTCTAGTCTCCAAAAAGTTCCCAGGTGCACACATTCATTTTCACAGCCTTCTATTTTGTTTCACTTGCATTTCTATTTATCTTTCTAGGTATTTTTGCATACCTCACTGTGTTTTCAAACACTTTGCATTTCTTAGTTTTGCATACAAAACAATCTATTTTATCAGTCCTTTGCATTTATATCATCTCATCTAAGAATATTTTATCCATATTACATTAATATTGAGTTTTTACATTGCATTTTGGCCCATCTTTCTACTTTTAGGTGAAAAACCCTAGAAGTGCATGAAAGCCATTCAGGCGCCAAAATCTTTGTTTACATTTTGGTGAACCTACTTTTTGAATAATTTATTTTCTAATTTGGAGTCCTTCATCATCCTAGATTTAGCTTGCATTGAATTTACATTAGGGTTTGCATTAGTTAATTGACATCTAGGGTTTCCAAAATTTTGCATTAGTGAAAGTGCCTATAGGTTGCATTTTTGCTTATGAAATCATTAAAAATTTCTGTAATTCTGCATTTGCATCATAGGTATGCATCATACAACATACAAAACATAAAAACCAACCAAAAAAAATCTATTTTTTTGGAAAAGAATCCTTACTAGGACTCATTCGCCACCTTGGGAGAATTAGTCCATTTGCACCCCTGAAACTGCCTTTTATAGTGCTGGAAACCCTATTTCTGCACTTCTGTTTGCTGCAATTAACTATTTGTATCAATTGGCTGAGTTCCTATTACATGTATTTCATTAGATCTAGCTTAAATTAACTCATTTCATGCATTGCTTAAATTCAAAATTTGCATTCCCACATTATTACATAGAATAATCAATCAATTATCATCTATAAATTGCATTTCATTTCAACCTTTTACATTTGATTTTGAGTTTACATAGATTTTTTATTTCAAAATTTTAGTATCTATCCTTTCCAAGTTTGCAATGAAAAAGTTAGTTAACAAGCATTCTAGTCATTCATTCAATGCATTCCCTAGTTGATAGTCACTTAGCACAAGAGAGTGAAAATGTTAACACCTTAAAATTACACCCCCTCCTATCTCTCCTATTTGTGAGGATGATGTGTTAGAAGGGAATACAAACATAAATAACCATGATTATGATAATTGTACTTCTATCAATACCTCTCCTTTAAGTGACAAAGGTATCTTGGAAAAAGAAGGTACAATAATTGAGAATCATGAAGTTCTTGTTTGTCCTCCTCATTCCCCTTGGGAAGATAGTATAACAATACAATATGAATGCATTACCACCACTTTATCTAGTCTCCCTTCATCTCCCAACACCTCCCCTATTTGTGACACCACTTTAGTGAATAAGGATACAATCATGACCAACCATGAAAAATTAATTTGTGAGGAGGATATGTTGGTATCAAGGAATCCAATGATTGACTTATCTAGCATTATTTCTCTCCTTCCTAATTTTCCTAACATTTGGAAGGGTCTATTTGAACAAGAGGATCCAATTATGGACACACATGAAAATCATAATTGTCCTTCCCTTAATATCTCTCCTATTGGTGATGAAGATATTATGGTGTTACACGATCCAATCGATGAGAATCATGAGAATCTTATGTGGGAAAAAATCATGGAACAAGACAATTCAACCATTAATAGATCCCTTACTTATGATGAAGAAGTTTTGGAACAACTGATCCTTGAATGTCAAGACCATTTGGATTGTCATTCTCATACAAATTCTCATCCTAGGAAGACTATTATGGTGCAAGAAAATTATGTCTTCCTTAGGGATGCATCAAACCAAGACCACCGAGGTTATGAATGTGCAAGTTTCCATTAGATCCCCCTCGATCAATGAACCTCATACATACCCTGTGGGACATCCAAGGAATCCTATAATTCTTTACCCACCATCACACAAGAAACAAGCTCACAACACACTCGAACTCATCCTTTACCCACCTAAGAACAATGCTTTTCACCAACTGAGTTACACTAACATTGCTCACTTATTTGACAAAGTGTATACAATCAAGGCCAACCTCAAACTTGAAAGATTCATGAAGCAACCTGAGAAAGGATGTGATGCTATAGAACAAGTTCTCCACACCCCTATAGAGTCTACAACATAAGAACCAAATCATGGTCTTGCTTATTGTCCTTTCATAGAAATCACACCATCAAACAAATCCTCACTCAACATCAATACTATTTACAAATATTCTTCCAAGACAACTGTAACCTTGGTACATCCTAAGCTGATAGACATCTCATTAAATATGTATCAAGTAGAAATTTTATTTTCTTATCAACATAAATAACATTAGTTGCTGCTCCTTGCAATGAAATAGTTGTAGGATCATAACATACTCACTACTGCATGTTTTTCACTCATCGCAAGGGGGAGCATATCTTCATCCATTTTGGGCCCACCCTTGTCCTACACTAAGTGGGGGCAAGAGGTCAAGTAGCCTTGTTCTCTTATGTCACTTGTCATTGATTCTTTTGACTAGTCGTTAACCTTTCATAAACATATAAGAGCAAGCTTGGGATGTGGACGACATGTCTTAAGTTGACTCACATGTGACATACTTATTCATGACGCAACCTTACTTGAAAACATATGAATTGGCATAGGGATTTCCAAGTTGGCTCTCATGTCTTCTTTCATTTATCCTTGGATACTTTAAAGAAATTTCTCATAGCAATGGTGTTAGCAACTGTTTTAAAGTTGGGGCATACATAGATGACATCTTTTGAAAAAATTTCATGGCATGATTTTTCTTTTTTCTTGTGACATGTCCTCTTCTTAGTGGTGTTATTGGGTTTAATGCCTTCCAAGAGTGTACGATCAACTAGCATGGCATGATGTGAACGAGTCATCCCATGGGAAATGATCTGACACCCTAACTTTTTCTCTCTTGGAGACATTAGGCGTGCAATTCTCCCTAAGAAGAAGACCTTTACGTGAACAAAGAAAAATCCCTTTAAAAAAATAAAATTACATGACATTCAAAAAAATTTACAAAAGAATTTTCATTGTGGTACCTTATCAAAGTTATTAGGAGGATAACTTTGGTATGGTTTGTATAATGGGAAGCCAACACACTGGCATGACTTTCTCATTATATGGTGGGAAGTTGAGACACTGGCACAAATTTCTCACTAAACCAATTCCTTTGGGACAACTCACCCCACAGATGACCTGATGTTCTGTGGCCCCAGAGTGAGTGCATATTTGATCCACCTCATTTTCCTTTCCTTTAGTTCTTGTCATTGCATGATTGTGTATCTTGTTTTTATGTAAATAATTCACCCTTGTGCGTGTCCTTTTGCACTCATGTTGGTTTGACTTAGGATCTTGGATCCTGGGGGCTTGATCGATGCCTTGATTTTTGTCATTCTTTGTCATGGGCATTGGTATGATTGGACCCTTCTTGAATGTATACTTTAGTGTGAGTTTGAAGTAGGTTCATCCTCTCACTAAAGTGGGGATTAACTATGGACATAGAAAAAGTATCCCTTTTGCTTGCTTGATATGGGAATAATTGATGATAAATTGGACTCAATGAGGCATTGATTTAGTGTTGTGAGGTGTCTTACACATCCACCTTAGGTCTTGGGCCCTTGCAGATGGAATGAAATGCATGTCTTGGAAAGGTGTTGTAAATTAATTTCATGCTTTTCTTGACTTTTATTAAAAAATTTAAGTCCAATGGTCCTTCCCCCCACTTTTGAATTAAATATTAATTTAATTCAAAAGTTAGCTTTTCCTCTTCTTCTATAGTTAAGTAATTATTTCAATTATTTAATTATTCATTAGCCTTTTCTCTCTATAATTAAATAAATATTTCCCCAATTAAATAATTATTTTAATTATTTAATTATCCCTTCCCTCTCCATTAAATAATTATTTTTAATTATTTAATTTTTAACACTCCACCTTTCCTCTATAATTAAATAATTATTTTCTATTATTTAATTATCTCATTATTTGTTCTCACCTTTCTTTTGAAATAAATAAAAAATTAATATTTTATTTATTTCTCCTATGTTGGCCACCTAAATTAAATAATCTTTATTATTTAATTTCTCCTCTTACCTCTTTTTCTGTGCCATTATTATCTTCCACCTCAAGTATTTATCTATCCGTGTCTTTCTTCTCTCAATTAACCTCCACCCTTGATTAAGTTATTTTATAATTTAATTCTCCTCTACAAAAGGAGACCTTTAAACCCTAATTCATAACTCATTCATAATTCAACCACCATTTATCATTCATTCATCATTCATCATCCATCTCAAGCCCAACAAGCTAGGGTTTTAGCATTCTAAGTCATCAAGATAGCTTTACAAGGCATTCAAGAGCAAGATTCTTCATCCATTGTTGCAAAAATCCAAGATCCATCATCATGGAAAGTTTATAATTGCATTTTTTCATGTTTCATGCTTCATTACTTTATTTCATCATTTTGGTTTAATTACTCAAATAGGGTTTGACCAAGGAAAACCTCCAATCCCTAACAATCAACATTTTATCTCTCTTCCTTTGTGCGATTGTAGATTTATGTGCTTGGATGGATTGGAAATGATTGAAGAATAGGTTTCAAACTTTTCGAATTCATATCCCTATTGGAAAGGTCAAAACCTACACAAAAAGTCACCAATAGTGCTAAAAATCAGGGTTTCAGATCTAGACAACTGGAGGTGTAGATTGAGCAAATGAAAAGTTACAGATTCCATTTTTGAGTTTTCAGAAAAGCCAAAGTGGACTAATTTTCCTACAGTGGTGAATGAGTCCCACTATACCTATTTTCTAGAGATTTTTGTAGATTTGGATACCTATTTGGCTAAAATAGGTCCTGATGCAATTTTCTAGAATTGGGACTCATTCACCCAGAATGGCGAATGAGTCCCACCAATCCTAAAAATCAACATCTTCAGAATTTCAGAGTCATTTCTAGTCTCCAACAAGTTCTCAGGTGCACACATTCAGTTTCACAACCTTCTATTTTATTGCACTTTCATTTCTATTTATCTTTCTAGGTCTTTTTGCATACCTCACTGTGTTTTCAAACACTTTGCATTTCTTAGTTTTGCATATAAAATCAATCTATTTTATCAGTCCTTTACATTTATATCATCTCATCTAGGAACATTTCATCCATATTACATTAATCTTGAGTGTTTACATTGCATTTTGGCCCATCTTTCTCCTTTTAGGTGAAAAACCCTAGAAGTGCAAGAAAGACCTTGGAAGCCAAAATATTTGTTTACAAGTCATTATCATCCTTGCATAATCACCTTGCATCCTCATATCCAAAAATCCAAAAAAATCCAAAAAAATCCAAAAAAATGGCTTAGATTCATCCTCATCATGCATTAGCTTCATTATCCATATACTCAAGAAAATCCAAAAACATAGCATAGTTTCATCATCATCTTGCATTATCCTTCAACTTGAAAATGTATCACATGGTTGAAACAAGGTCACAAGCCAAGAGAAAGGACATGGATTTTCGAAGTAACCCTTTTCATGAAACTACCCATGGAATAGATTCAAATCATTCTATGCCTCCAAGAGACACACCATTGAGAGACCAAACCAACAAATGGGAACACTTTAGCCTAGAATAATTCAACAAACAATTGACCCAAGAATAAATTGAAGAAGTTTATAATGCCCTAAGAATTTTAAGCATGGTTGATCAACTTGTTAGTGCATACCCTAATAGATTCTTCTACTCACTAGCTAAAAGGGTGCGAAATTACCTCAAGGATTTGACGTATCAACTATTGTAGAAGAAGAAACTGAAAATACATTTGCACTTGGCATGCCCTCATCACAAAAAATGTCAAACATACCCCTTGGTACAACTACACACATTCCAAGCATCTCAACGTTTGGAAACAAGGTAACCAATACCACTATACAAGGACAAAGTTTCACACTTGGAAATTCCTTAAATTCTATAGGTAAGACCTTTACAAACCCCCTTTTCCAACATACAAATCAAGGGTCCACATCACAAGGTCCTACCCCTTTGATCCAAAATGCAAACCAAGGTCCTATACCCACACTCAAAAATGCAAATCAAGGTTCCACACTATAGGGTCCTATAACCACACTTCAAAACACAATTCAAGGCTCCACATCACAAGGTACTACCACTTTAATCCAAAATGCAAACCAAGGTCATAAACCCACACTTCAAACCACAAATCAAGATTCCTTATTCCAATTTCAAGGTGCACCTTCACCAATTCAAAATCCACCAACTAAACCTAGAGAGGTTCACATTATCTCACGAAGGATCCCAAATCAAAAGGCTAATCAAGGATAAATTCCATAACTCCAAAACACTAATCATGGGTCCCTTCCATCATTCCAAAATTCTACTCAAGGAACCTTTCCTTCATGTCAAAATACCAATCAAGGACCTACATGTTCATTTCAAAATACCAATCAAGGACCTACACCTTCATTTCAAAATACCAATCAAGGACCTACACCTTCAAATACCAATCAGTGGACCTTTCCTTCATTTCAAAATACCAATCAAGGACCTACACCTTCAAATAAAAATCAAGGGACCTTTCCTTCATGTCAAAATACCAATCAAGGACCTACACCTTCAAATACCAATCAAGGGACCTTTCCTTCATGTTGAAACATCAACCAAGGGCATACACCTTCAAATACCAATCAAGGGACCTTTCCTTCATGTCAAAAAAACAACCAAGGGCCTACACCTTCATGTCAAAATATAAACCAAGGACCTATACCCCCCTTTTAAAATGCAAATCAAGGACCAAAATTTTAAAACCAAGGCATAAATCAAGGGTCTACACCTCAATTCCAAAAAACCATAGCACATTCAAACATGACCTTTGGAACAAACCCAAATGCCAAATTCATCCCAAATCAAAAAAACACACACCAATATGGCAATCAAGGTCATACGTCACAAACCATCAATCCAAACTCAAATCCAACATATCACCTCAATACCAAAATCATGAAACCAAAACAAAGTAATGCAACACCATCTCTTACATAAATTTTGATACAAAAAGTCAAGACCCTCCAACAATAGATGAAAAACATGCAAATCAAGACAAAAAAGAAGACCTATTCCATGGAATAATTGTGCTCCTTTCCATTTGACAGAAATCTATACATGCCACCCTTTCCCCCTCATTTCACAACACCACCTATGCCTAAATATAAGGGGATAGGGGATCCAATAGATAACATTCAAGAATTGAACACATCATGTATGAAAGTATCATATGACCCTAGCTATTTGATGAGACTATTCCCATGAAGCTTCACAGGGCTAGCCTTAGATTGGTTTGCTCAAATTATTACTATTGATTCCTCGTGAAACCCACCAAGTCCCTATCCAAAAATACCTTTGACAAAAGAGTGGATCAAACACTACTTTTGGGAATCCATTGATTCTGCCTCTTGGGAACCTGATGAATCTACTTATGTCTTTACCCTATCTTCCTACACAATGAATCTTGACAATACCGATGACAACTTACCCCTTTTCTATCGACAACTCATAGATTGGGATCAACAAGAACCACTAAGTTTGGACACTTTCGAGAACAACAAAGCAATCACTGAGCTCATGGGACTTCATGAGGGAATATTGAGTGGGGATCATAAGGCTGGATTTTCTATCTAGAACTTAATTATGCAATATACTTTGGCGAGGCTGTCCTATCCTCTAGTCACAAAATTGAAACTGAAAAAAGAAAAAATATAACTAATAGGCCTTCAGGTGAAAATTGAAAGGTGCTTGATAACTGTGAAAAAGTAAAAATAAAGGACGTATCCGAAGGTGAAAACCTCTCTAAGGTGCCTGAGGATGGAGGATTGGGTTGTCTCCCTATAGACCGAGAGAGATCATCATTGCTTATAAAAGAAAAAAAAGAAGTAAACATTGGTACTTAGTGTGCGATTTTCACACACTTGCCCCACTAAAAGCAAGGACCCCCTATGCTTTAGTTTTAGTGTCTTGGCCCTTTCATTTTGAGGTTTTATCTTACTTTGGAATGTGCTTAAATGTTTATTTTGATTGCCTAAGTGATTTACCTAAGTTATTCATTGAAGATCTTTAGTTTTGAGATAAGTCTGCGCTTTCACTGAAGTTCGGGACTTTCCACCCCAGCCAGATTTTCCCAGATCCTACTTAGATTCTGACTGAATGCTATGGTTCAGAGATTTTCATTCTTCACGGAATTCCGCGTGGTCCGGATTTTTCTTGATTCTGTCCTGTCATCGGGTTCTTGGATTTTCCTAGCTGTCTTGTCGACTTCATTAAATGTCATCTATACGAGCTTTGAACGATGTATTTAACTGATCTTTGAGGTCTTTTGGTGCCACTATGCTTTGTTTGTTTATCATCGATTGGGCTACGGAGTGCTTTCTTTTGGTATTCAATTTGATTTAGGGCGCTGAGTTGGTGAATTGTTCAATTTAAGTGGTGATTTCTTGAGCATTGCTATTGTTGTCTTTGTTGGGCACCATTAAATTGGTATTTGCTGCCTCATTCAATTTCTGCTGCATCAAATGGTATGTATTCTATTGCCCTACTTTTGATTGATGAATGATTAGCATTGCTTTGGCATTGTCGGTTTGCTCAGGGTTTAATTCTCTGCATTATCTGAACATTTTCGTGGCTAGGGTTGCATAACATTATTTGATTTATGGTCTCCCAAGTAATTTTAGAGCTTGTTTGTTTCTTTGCATTATGAGGAGTCTTGCTTGAGATTCATGATTTCCACTAGTAGTCACTTAGTAGTTGAAATGTTGAATCCTGAGCTTGCCTGTGCATTAATGGCAGATTTGTAGAGTTTGATTTAGGGCATGACCATTTATCTTTAGTATGCTTTTGAATTGGCCTAGAATTCTAAGAAAACCTTTAGAAGGACCATATCAAACTTTCCTCAGGCCTAGATTCTCAAAATTTATGATCGATCCATTAGTCTGGGAAAAAAATTGATTTACTGTCGAACTTCAGGTTTCATCCTCAATTTGGGATTTTTTGTCTATGGCAGATTTTCTAGCTCTGGTGGATTTTCCCGATCTCCTTCATTTTCCCGAAATCCACATACTTTCAGATTTTTACCTTATCCGTGGATTTCCTTCGGGTCTGGATTTTCTCGAAGTCCTTGGCTTCCATTTTTTTTCTTTTGAAATCTGCAAAGTGTCTCCCCCTTCGCGAAAATCAGTCTCTAGTGGATTTTCTTGAAATCTGATGGAATATGAAGGAATATGAAATAGCATGATGTGTTAATGGATGACTATGCATTTTATGATTTATTTATGCTATTTTAAAGTCTCACATGCTATTTATTTATTAATAAGGATTAGATTGAGTTGCTGATTGGTGTTTTCTTGTTCATTCTGCTAGAATTTTGTCTGGCCCAGAATTCTCCGAAATTCCTCCTTGGCTTGGATTTTGTGGATGGCCCTGAAACCTGAAGTTTAATATGATAATTTTAATTATGATTTAATGACACCTTACTTATGTGGGACTCATTTTAAAGATGCCCTTGATGAATTAACATTGGTTTCTTGTGGGTTTTATTATGTTTGTTTTTCAAGTGCAGGCTGAATCTAGCAAGGTAGTAGCTGCAAAGGATAAGGGTGACATGGAGGGATCCTCAGTGTTTGAAACATAAAGAATTAAGATGGAAATCAAGAGCAAGATTCCAGATAGTAAGATTACTTCTATCTGGTCAGAGGTAACAGACACGAACGTTGGACTATGGGACTATGAAGAGTTCAAGGGAAGAATGACAACACAAGATCTTCCTCTGGTGGTGAAGAGGATGTTAGAATTAGGATTGGCACATGTAGCTGGTTTCCCTTCCATGGTGTAGTGTTATGAGTTGGTCCTTGTGTGTGCCAGGCATTATGATAGTGATACACAGAGAATAATTGGTCCTCAAGGGAGGATTGTGGCAAACTTGAATCCTGTCTCCATTGCTTAGACTTTTGATATGCCAGATAGGTCTCATATGGTGGCATTCAACATGAAGGCGGCTTAGGAGTACTATGAGGAACAAACTATTAAATCTCAATAGCTTATCAATTCCTAGCCGGAGAAGCCTAAGTCTCATTATTCCAAACTCCCTAAAAAATTATTCAGGGAAAAATTCAAGGAGTATTATGATGCCATCACTCTTCTTAGCACAGTGGTTGGATTGAAAAATGCTGGTATGTTTGGGAATTGGATGTGTCATGTTATTGTAAGGATGGAACCAGAAAAGATTGACTACCTTTGGGAAGGTGTCATTAGCAGGGTGATTCATGAGCAATTGACCAATGTGCTGCAAATGAAGACCTTGACAATGACCTCCTACTTAGTCTATGCGCTTGCAAGATTTCATCCATACAAGGGATTAAGTACCAAGGGTGTCTTTGGGAAGGATATTATTTATGAGGTGTAATATCAATTGCATTTAGGAAGCTCGACTTACATGAGGGTAAATGATACATTCAACATGCATATCACTAGGTTGCTGTAGGGTGCAAAACACATGAGGATTTCTGACCAAGCCAAGGAGTTAATCAGGAAATATGGTGCTTGGTTCATTCAATTCCCAACCTTCTCATACATCTGGGTTGATGGCTATCAGAGGGCTCCATACAGGCTTCCAAGGTATCCCACTGATCATATCATACTTCTGGAGGTCACTAGACATATATGTGATTTTGATGGTATTGTCAAAAGGGACAAGCATAAAACTAGTTTTGGTGGAGATTTCCCTTTGAGAATAGGTACTAGAGAGGCATGCCCTTCCATAATTTAAGCCCGATCTTTAGAAGAGGAGATGAGTACCCTTGGTTTATCTTTTCATTCCAAGAGGTCTAGATTTGATATAACAGGTGAAGCACAAAAGAAGGCTAGTAGAGATTATAGTCACAAGGTTGATTTGGAAGACTACTAGGCCAATTGTAGTGATGAATATGAGGTAAGGAAGAAGTTTTCTCGCCTTCCAGTTGAGTCAGTTTGTTTATATAATGTGAAGGCAGTTCCTAATCAACTTGAAGATGATGGGGATTTGATTCAAGGCCATGCTTATGAGGAAGTTAAGGATAGGCCAATTGGTGATGTGGATTGGCTAGAGGAAGAAAAGAAAGAACTAAAAATGTTGATGGATCCAGTCACCAAAATTACTAGAATGTGGGTAAGGCATAAACTGTGGGAGTTGGAAAATGAAGGTGTACAGTGCACCTACGATCTGATGGGAGATTTGGACCCTCATTCCACTTCTGAGGAGTTAACTGAGCAGGATCGTAAGGGAAAAGGTAAGATGGTGTAAGCTGTAGAATGGGGGAAACAAATTAAACTATGCATCTACGCTTC
The DNA here is from genome assembly GCA_007258455.2 of Sequoia sempervirens. Classification (NCBI taxonomy): domain Eukaryota; kingdom Viridiplantae; phylum Streptophyta; class Pinopsida; order Cupressales; family Cupressaceae; genus Sequoia; species Sequoia sempervirens. The sequence goes on along the minus strand of VDFB02010914.1, from coordinate 3,405 downwards.
TAAATAAGATATTGCATCTAAGATTAAGAAATTTAAACTAAATTAAACTACAAAATCTACAGAAATTTATCCTATTGCTCTCTAACTCTAAAGACTTTCTCTAATTTACTTAGCTCTCAGATTCATAAGCTAATTAAACTATTAAGTGACACTTAGAGAATGAGAATTAAGCTATTGTGAGTCTATAATGCAACTAAGATGATTCTAAAATGAGAATTAAACTACTGTAAACAGCCATGATTAAAACTATGAAATGCTGAAGAAAGCTTGATGGATTGATCCTAAAACTTGATTGCTTGAATGCTTGAATGTCTGGAAACCTGCAGAGTAAAATTGCATAAGTTAGGATCCTTTTTGTGTAGCCCAAGAGCTGTATTTATAGCTTTCCGGCAACACAATTGCACAGGAAACCGGGATGAGGGGCTGTGATTTCCTCTGGAGAATCCAAAGGCATGGGATGAGAAGAAGGAGCTGATCATGGAGAATGGTTTCTCCCCATGAAAACACCAGGCAAGATAAGAGGGAAGGTGGGTGGAAGGTTGTTGAGAGAACTTCCTGCAAATTTTTCCTGAAGCTTTCCCGTGAATGGCAGTGCCATTAATTTGATTGGTGAGAAATAAATATTTATTGGTGAGTGAATAGTGCAAATTTTATGCATAAATTTAAATATTTTTAATTTATTTAAATTTAGCAAAAGGAGGAATAAATAATTTAATAAATCAAACTATAGGGTTTGTTTTATTAAATTAAAAGGAGAATGATAATTAAATAAAAGATTTTTAGCAATCTTTATTTAATTAAGAAGAAATGTGATTTTAAATAACACAATTTATTTAAATTGTGTATTAATTTTAAGATAGAAGAAATAATGATACTAATTAAATAAAACAAAGTTTTTAATTTTGTTTATTTAATTAAGAGAGAAATAATATGATGAAAATGATAATAATTAAATAAAACAAAGTTTTTAATTTTGTTTATTTAATTAGGAGAGGAAAATAGAAGAATTATAAATGAACTTAATATAAATAAATATTTCTATTTATTTACTAAGTAGAAGAATTTAAGATTAATTAATCAAATAAGTCGTATTCAATTAATTAGATTCTCCAGACCATTTTTAGGTGTCTACATTTTGCCCCTCTTTGAAGTGATGTGTTTACGCAGTGCTTCAAAGAATGATTTTGCTTCAGCTGCCAGTATTGATGGAAGGTTTTAAAGCATGCCCCAGACTTGCCCCAGATGTTGAATTCCGAAATGATAATGATATATGCCCCCTCGGGAGATAAATTGATGAATTTTGGATTTTTTATGAATTTTTCAAAAATTTTGAATTTTTATGATGGTTTGATGATGAATTGATGAAGAAACAATTTATCTCCTGACAAGAATGTAGATGCCCCAGTGATTGACAAGAATAAATAAATCCCATTAAAATCCCCCAAAAATAGCCTATAAATGCTCCAAAGGTCATTTTCAAAAGTCATTTGTGCATTGACTTTGACAACCTTGAGATAGAGACCCTCCAGAGTATTCAGAGCTACAATGCCGATCCCATACCACACCCACCGACTCGAGCGTGTGCGCCGTCATCAACGTCCAGCGACTATGGACCTCCGGTATGTACCTCAACTTGTCCTCAAAATTTGCGCCTTTATTTTTGATGTTTTTTTTGCATGTTTTTAGAGTTTTAGCGCGCGGTGAACGCGGTGTAGCGCGCCCGTGATTTTCTGTAGCGCGTCATAGTTTTAGCGCGTCCGGTCAATAGCGTAGCGCGTCTAGTAAGTTCTGTAGCACGTCAGAAGTTTTAGCGCGCAGGGTCAGTTGTGCAGCGCGTCAGTGAAATTTTGTAGCGCGCCAGATATTTTAGCGCGCAGGGTCAGATCTGTAGCGCGCCTGGTGGGTTTTGTAGCGCACAGAAATTTTAGCGCGTTAGGTTGATTTTGTAGCGCTTTTGGTATAGATTGATGTAGCATTGTGCGATTTGATTTTTGTCGATTTGTTTTTGATTCCATCTATTTTAGTTTGATTTTGACTAAAATATGTGGGAATTGATCTCATGATGAGCGAGATCTATTGATTGATAATAATTACTCTCATGATAGGCGAGGAATAATTATGCATTCTGAATGATTGAACCCAATTGATAGATGAGGGTTCCCTGATGATTTGATAGGTTGATAGGTAAAAGCACAATGTTTTAGAAAATTTGATGATCTTGTGATATTCTGATTAAAATGTTTTGTTTTGTATGAGTATAGGAGCAGTTAGATGTCATCCAGGTGCGAGAGCAGTTCCCATGGCCGTTTGATATGATACCGAGACTGTCACCTGATGAGAGACAGCATATTACTGCTTGTGGTTTGGCGACTTTACTTGACATGCCCCATATTAGACTCAATAGGGGTCTATTGACAGCTTTGGCAGAGCGGTGGCATAGTGACCACAACACCTTTCACTTACCTACTGGCGAGATGACCATGACGCCAGAGGATGTATGGCATATTCTTCGTATTCCCTTTGTTGGTGAGATCGTGGTTCATGATTCAGAGGAGGTTGGCGGTGTAGAGGCCATGCAGAGAGCCTTTCAGGATCCCCACATTGCAGGAGAGTGGATCCCATGGATAGATATATATGAGTCATATGCTCCTCTTCCTTCAGTTTTGGCAGGTTTCATTGGTGGATTCCTTTGTCCTGATAAGAGGTCAAAGGGTCTATCGCTTGGATGGGGTCATGTGCTAGAGGGCCTGGTGGTCCATAGGACGAGATATGCATGGGGCATGTGCATGCTTGCCCAGTTATATCATGATTTGCATTGGATAGTATATCTCGGTGGCAGTAGTTTATCTGCAGGGGCTACCCTTCTCCAGGTATGGGCCTGGGAGCATATTGCTGTTACGCGTCCCGTACCAGTGTTGGCCAGACCAGCGACGAGGCCATATGTATTTCGATATAGAGGCAGGCCTACCCAGCATATGATGGGTAAGCTTGAGTATTGGAGATGGATCGTTGATGATATAGAGGCAGTGACCTGGCGTCCATACCTAGACTGTGATGCCTGGGACGACGATGATATTGAGTTGGGGTTCTTGTCCGATTCTATGTATTTGATCGGGAAGAGCCCCAGGGTTTTGGAGCGGTTCCTATTTCGTCGTGTGTACAGACAGTATGGTATTGTGCAGTGCATGCCATTGGGTGTAGCACATTATGGACGGCGACGGATTGATGTTCCTGATTGGGGTCCCAGCTTGCCTTACAGGGCACTTGTTGAGGGTTACCGTGCTCTACAGCCATCAGCATGGGATGTTCGGCGGGATATTGTCGAGGCGCCTATTACTCCTGAGTATGGAGAGTATCTGGCTCTACATCCTCCTCCACGGATCACTATTCCAGATGAGCCAGCAC
>VDFB02010913.1:0-14288 GCA_007258455.2 Sequoia sempervirens | reverse complement strand
TTGACAAGCATGATGTTTTGGTGTATGCAAATGCACATGAGACAAGCACAATCCTAATAGGCCAATAGTCCAAGGGTTTGTATACTTGATATAGCCCACCGATATACCCCGGATTGGTGCTAAACACCTTTCCTTCTCGAGAGCGGATAGCTTAGAAGTTTGGTGGCATTGGCTCCCCTCCACGGCTCATTAACATCATTCGACCACACCAACTTTGAATTCTTGTGTAGTGACTTCCCAATAACTATTATCTCTACTCAAAGGGATTGGTAGTGAGTGTCTTCAGGCATGATACTGTACCCTACACTATACCAAGCAATGGCTGAAAAATGGTTGGCCTCTAAAACAGTGGGTGTTTAGTAAGAGCATTTCATTCATACGGCATGATCCATGCAGTGAGAGTTCCCTTTTGGATCTATCTCGTCGAAACCATATGCGTGATTCTTGGGCTTTCCCCAAGAATCCACTTTTATATACCGTCAAGAAGTCCCTTGAGTTCAGGGTGCTACCAGTCTGAGTCGTCTTGGGGTGAGTACTTTTTCCCACTAGAATAGGCCCAAGTTCTAGAGTTAGTAACTATTTCTCTTACACCTAGGATCGCCTGAAAGTGCAAGGGGAGAGGATACTTCTATTACTAAATCGTAAGGGTGTATAACAAAAAAAAAATTGGGTCTGGTTTTAGAGCACCAAGTTTTCATAAGGTGAAAGCATAATCACCTACCATTTTGAAAACACAATCAGACAAAGTAGAAAGATCATGTTTGTTTTAAGTGCACTAAAAGGAAATGTGTTTTAATCTAAAAAAAAAAAAGACAAGCACATTGTTTAGTAGTGAGTCTTCAACATTCGAACCTGGAAGACCACAAGTTAGGATTTTTATCCACTAGCCTTGGACCCACAAAATGTAACTGCCACACGCTGCAAACAAAGATAAGTAAAAAAAAACTTAAATGAAAAAAGCAAACTAAAATAGTCATAACTTTCTCAAAACTAAACAAAATTTTAAACCGTAGATATCTATGGAATGCTAAGACATAGACTTTCAAAACTTAGAAAATGTTTTGCAAAATCCTACAAGACAAAAGTGTTATAAACAAAAGAAAATTCGGGTTTTAATAGCTAAAGCTTAAAAACCTGTGATCACTAAAATGGCCATAGCTTTCTCGAATCTTAACGAATTTTTCAAAAGTTTGAAATTCCGGAAAGTTGAGAACAAAACCTACAAAACCTAGATAATGGTTTTAAAATATTTTATTTGCCCATTTTTTTGTGCTCAAAAGAAGATGACGGGATTTCATATGAATTTTTGGCTATAACCTGCAAAACAACGAAAATAAACAAGAAAACACACAAATTTCTCCACAAAAATATCGGGTTCACCAATGTATCTAAGGGTTAATTTTAGGTATGTTAGATATTAGCAAATCAATAAAGACTAAGAAACCCAAAGAACTATGAAGTACAAAGGAATTTAAAAGAAAGAACGATTATACCCATTCCTCAAATCTTCCATGATTACCTCCCTAGCAACTCCTAGCTTGCAGCATGTGATTGATGCCCTCAGATTGAATGTGTGAACATTTTGATTATTACATTGTCCTATGCAAGTTTTGAAGGATTTAAAATAAATGCCTATGCCTATGCCTATGACAAAATGATTCTCAAATACTAATTAACTCTAATATGAATGCGCTAGAATAATAAAATCTAAGTGTGTATAATCTGAAATTGTGAGCAAAATAGCATTTTATAGAAAATGCCATATTGAATGGACAGACAAGATTGACTTTCGATAGAGACCTAAAATTAGAGGACAAGATTTAATTTGACAATCCCTAATAAGTGTTAGGGAAAAATCATTAAGTGAATGGTCGAGATGTCATATGAGAAAATCAAATCGGTGGTGGAGAATAAATGAGATAATTAATTAGAAAAACAAAGATTTTCAAAAATCAAGAAGATAAAGACTGCCTGATTTGTGAGATTCAAAAAATCAAGAAGATAAGAGTTGAACTGAAGATCAAATTTGAAAAATCAATAATTTGCTCAATTACTTGATTTTTTGAAGAAAGTTACCAATTTGAATTAGATCAACTCAAAATATGGATTTTGTGAGATAATAAATAATCGATTTTCAGATTATTTACTAAAATGAACTATCAGTTAAGAATGTGATATCATTTTAAATAATTAATTTATTTAAAATGAGAGAAATGTTAAATTAGGTAATTAAATAATTAAAGATAATTATTTAATTTAGAGGATATGAATAATGATTAAATAAATTAATAAACTTATTTAATCATGAGAATTAGTGACATATTAAATAAATAAATGAAATTCATTTATTTAATAATTAGGAAGAATAAATGAATAAAGGTAATTAAATAAATTAAACAAATTATTTAATTAAGGGAAGACTTAGACAATTAATGACGTATTTAATAAATAAATAAAATTTATTTATTTAATAATCATGAAGAATACAATAGACATGAATTAATTAACAATTGTAAATTATTTAATTAATAGTCGAATGTGGGCGAAGGACATAATTAAATGTCATAATTATGCTAGGACGAAAGTGGTAAAAATATAGTTTACAGGCCTAGGTCATTTTTACGTGTCTACATTTTTCCCCTCTTTGTCATAATGTAGCATGTCCCATTTTGACAAAGAAAATAAGTTAAAAATATGCCCCAGTGCAAAATAAGATGAGGAAGAAGGATGAGGAGGGTAGTGGTATGCCCCCTCGAGAGGATCGACGAGTTCTAAGATCATGGGTGTGCTCTTGAAATTGATGAGAAGATTAGAATATGAAGAGACAAAGAAATGTTAGTGCAAAAGATATGGATGATGAGATGGATGCAATGCCTATATGATATGGGTGAGAGAAGATGCATGTTAGTCCCTAGACCAAATCCTTCAAAACCTTACCATAGGACTTTAATATTTATTGCTCTTAATCATCATTGGGCAGATTGTTGTAATGGCCAACAAACACCGTGATATGACATAAATCAAGGTGTGCAAGGTCATACCATCACATAAGACAAGTAGTCATAGACAAGGATGATCATAACTCATACTAAGAGCACAGTTGCCCTAGTCTTTTTGTCATGACCAACTACCAGCAAAAAGGACAAAAAGACAATTCATGAAACGTCATTTCTTTTCTAAATCTTATTTCAAGGATATCCTTGAGAAACTAGCAACATGATTGTCAAAATATAGCAATAAAGCCATTATCATGATATATTTCTATTTTTCTAAATCCTGAAATCAGGACATCACTAAGAAACTAGTAACATGTGTGTCAAGAGACAAGACAAACGTCATGATACATCGCTGCTTCTCTAAATCATGTTGGGATCTTACTGAAAAACTAGTAACATGATTAAAAAAAAAATCCAAAGACAAGATAAGACAATCATGATACATCGCTGCTTTTCTAAATCCTGTTGTTAGGATCTCACTGAAAAACTAGTAACATGATGAAAGCCAAAAGACAAGATAAGACAATCATGATATGTCGCTACTTTTCTAAATCCTGTTATCAGGATCTCGCTAAAAAACTAGTAACATGATGAAAGTCAAAAGATAAGATAAGACAATCATGATACGTCGCTGCTTTTCTAAATCTTCTTGTCAGCATCTCATTGAAAAACTAGTAGCATGATGAAAGCCAAAAGACAAGATAAGACAATCACGATACATCATTGCTTTTCTAAATCCCATTGTCAAGATCTCGCTGAAAAACTTGTAACATGATGAAAGACAAAAGACAAGTGCCAAGTGTTTTTCAAGTGTGTGGATTTCAAGTGTCTTAATGTTGAGATGTCAAGTATGATGATGTCAACAAGTCAAGGTGTTAATATTTTGATGATGCCAAGATGACGAATATCGAAGATTGCCACATTCAGGAAGGACACATCCTAAATAATGTTGATGTCGAGAGGATTGATTCCCAAATGTCAAAACGATTCCTCAAAGGTGTTGGATGACAATGGTGATGCCTAGGAAGGACACATCCTAAGGCATGAATAAGAGAGATTGTTCTTTAGAAGGACACATCTGAAAGATAACCAAGATTTAATTGTTTGACCAGTTGTGACAATTTTGGCTTGTTTTGACAGAGTTTGACCAAAGTTTGACTTGTGTTGACTATATGTCGATATTGTCATGTTGATATGTTGGTGTGATTGTCATGTTGAATAAGTGATTGTCATACCTCATTTTAATGAGTTGCCTTAACCTGTAGACTTTTGACATGTGTGCTAGTGTAGTGTCATGAACCCTAATGTACTGACCTAGTGCGGCCTCGGGGGCTCATCGACAAATGGCTTTGCCTACGTCATACACTCAGAGACCTTGTACTTCGACACGACCAATGACTTTGTCTTGATGACCAAATATTGAATCATGATTTTATTTTGACAAACCTAAAAGGACTGACCTAATGTTTCGGGGACTCAAGTATGAGTCTTGCCTACGTAGCAAATGTGCAAAGACAACGTAGTTCAGAAAAATGACAAAGACTGATTGATTTGACGGACTTGACAAGAAATTACTCTATTTTTTGTGATTTTGAGACAGTTTGATAGTTCATTGTGGTTCCTTCAGGACGTTTTTCAATTTTTAGGTTTTTTTTCAAGACATTTTATAATGTTTTTGGTCTTTCTTCAGGACATTTTGCAATGTTTGTCTTTTTTCAGGAATTTTTGTGATTTTTTTGTCTTTTTTTAGGACTTTTTATGATGTTTTTGTCTTTTTTAAGGACTTTTTATGATGTTTTTGTCTTTTTTTAGAACTTTTAATGATTTTTTTGTCTTTTTTCAAGACTTTTTGTGATGTTTTTATCTTTTTTGAGGACTTTTTATGATGTTTTTGTCTTTTTTTAGTACTTTTTATGATTTTTTTTTCTTTTGCTTGTTTATGATTTTTTTGGACTTTTGACAGCGTATAATTGTTTTTGAATTTTGACAGTTTATAATTTTTTTGGACTTTTGACAGTTTATGAGGATCACGACAAATGCATGTGAATGGTGTCTATGCATGAGAATCCAAAGACAAACATGATTGTGCCCCTAGTCAAGTTGAATACCAATTGGTAGGTGATGACAGTGTTGTTTGTTGTGGGAAGGACGCATCCCAGAACAACATGACCTGATGACGATAATGTGATGAAAGTATCGAGGTCTATAGTCAGGCCAGGAATAAAGTCAAGTAATGTTTTGGATAATGTGCTTGTATGAATTAGAATCGTTCCATTTGGAATGACTTGGTTAGGACTAAATGGGATTATGGAGCATCCTTAGACCATTGGACAAGGGAAAGCCAAGATAGGTGACAGACATGAAAGGATGAGAGGTGGGCTTGGTAGAGGACGGGGGACATGAGACTAAGGGAATTGTCATATGATTGTCAAGGACTATGTCACATGAGGATAATGAGGTTATGTCAGCAATGACATGATGTTTTATGAATAATATACGACCAAATGATAGACATGTTGAGTTTTCCCAAAGCGGGTATGTGTAGGATCATGATGGGCCAAAAACTAGCAATCTGATGGGTATGTGGCTGACGACTATCTTTTTACCCAAAATTGATGAAACGAAAATGGTTTTTAGAGATTCGTAGTTTTCCACCAATATAAATTATGTTTTACTTTGAATTTAATAAGTAATTATTATTCATTTTCTATTCAAATTATGACTAAAGTCCTATTGATAGGTTGATTGAAAAACATCTATAACTTTCAAACAGTATCACATTTTTTGAATCCAAAACATATGTCACATTCTATGCTTTGCATACTATAGGATTGAAAAAATAAAAATTTAATTTCATGAAGTTTTGACCAAGTTAAGGTGGTTAGACATACAAGTTTTAATATTTTTAAAAAATTTGTAAAAAAAAATTCATAATTAATTATTTGGAAAAAATTACAAAAAAATATGCATCCCATCAAGGCATGAGTCCTCTACTTATATCTAAATTTTATGGGTGTAATATTATCATTTACAGGAGTCAGACAACACCTTTTCTTATTTTTCCTAATTTAAGTACCCGCATCGCGATTGAAATTTCAAATTTTCACTAAATAGATTTTTTTTTTAAACAAACTCAGGTTTAGAAACTACATTCAATTTTCTATAGATTCTATTCTTACATATTTTTGAAATAATATAGATAACTTATTCAATTTTTTATGTCAAATTTACTAACTCTGATTTTTTTGAATTTTTTTCCACTTAAAGGTCTATTTTTTCCACGACGATCTTGCACAGACCGAGGCATAATTTTATGTGTACCTATTTTATTTCAAGACCAAGATAGGTGGAAATGATATGGATTAAATGGTCGGATGCCAATGTCAATATGAAGGCCTAGGATATGAGACGACTTGCCCCCAAGTGTAAGAGTCCACATAGACGATTTATTTTACAAATGACGCCTGTTTGCCAGGTTTTCATCATGGTACTTATCCAGGGTGCCTGTTTGCCAGGTTTTCACCGTTGGATGAAATTTTTCAATTTACTATTTTCATGACTTTGAGTCTTCTTTTTTGGTGTCACCAAGATGCCTATTTTCTAGGTTTTCATTAGGGTGACAATTTTTTTATATTTTTCAATTTTTTGTATTTTTCATATTTTAGAATGACCTTGATGCCTTAACTGACCATTGATTGTTTTCAAGCTTTTGACGGTGCTGATGTAGAGACTAGTGCCATGATATGCCAATAATGACCTTCCTAAAGGAGTTGTCTTGTCAAGATCATAGCGCTTGCATATAATTGATTGATGTCATTGTGATCCTTTCTAATACTAGAGCTGGCCTTATCAGAATACACACATCGTCATAGAGTGCCATGAGAGTCCTTGTGGTAAAGAGTTGTTGCCATGATGTGTCGGATTTGTGACATGGGATTTTTGGACTTTAGGTGAGATGTAGGGTTATTATGACAGATGATGGTAGATGTGGAAAAGTTGTTTGGATGTTTAATGAATCACTTTTTATTTTCTAAACTTGGTATGGTGGATGACGGATTTTAGAGGGATGGCATTTGGAACCAACACCTTTAGATGCCTCAATTGATGACTATTTTGAAGGAGGTGGGCATGTGTTATATGTGGGAGTCCTCTTGTATTGTGGCTCCACATTGTGATTGACTTTTTCTCTTGACATATTTTCTTTGCTTGATCTACTTATCTTTGGGATCCATTTTAATTTCATTTGTCCACTTGTCTTTTTGTTTGATTCAATGGCCTTTCACATTTGATTTTGATCTTTTGATTTGTATGACTTTTGTCTTTGTTGGTTCCAAAGGGAAGGTTTAAGATCTTGAGAATGACGGTTTATGGTGTTAGTGGAAGGGGTGATGGCAACAACCTTATAACAAGGATTTCTCATGGACTCTATTTTGACATTTGTATCTGACAAGGTTGCCCCCAGTATCGAGGAGGTTCCACTGACATCATTTGATTTTCTAACTAAAGAATAGCAAATTCCTTGATGTCTGTAATTTTCCTGAAGTTGTATTCGTTCTTGAATGCCTTGCTCATGTATTCCTAGTCCACTTCCTTGATAATGTATGCTTTGATATATTCTATTTGTGATGGGGTATTTGTTGTTTTGAAAGAAAGATGCTTACCCATCATGATATATGTGGACAGTGTTACTTGGAATATTTTCGTCTACAAGGAAGCCTGCTTTGACAAAGATAGATGACCCTAGTTGATAAAGTGTCTTAGCTTCATTGTCATGTTGGACATATTTCTGACTGATATCTTTGGTCTGATCTTGTGATATGTCAGGTTCTAATGATTCTATTGGTGCTTCCAAGTTGTTGTCGAAGCCATCATTATGGTCAGTGTCATAGAGTCTAGTAAATTACACTATAGCTTGATCATTCTCAAATATGTCCATAATAGAAGACTCTTGTTCTTGAGGAATATCGTCTATGTGTGTCATGGAGGAAAGTGTCTCATTAAGGAAAGTGTCAATAGTCGAGGCTTGTATAGGATTGGCAAGTGTTTGATCATAAATTGTGTAAAGGTCAAGGAGTGGATCGTTTTGGATTTCTTGGTCAATGGTAGGGTCTTGTTCAAAGATGGGTTTGTCATGGATTTGGACTTCTTGGTCAATGGTAGGGTCTTGGTCAAAGTTGGGGTTGTCATGGATGATATAATCAGAAATAAAATTGTTGTTAAGGATAGGTGTGTTTTGAATGTCATAATTGTCTTAAAGGACTTCTTGAATGGACTTTAAGATAGGGTCATGAGATGGGCTACCTTGTTCTTGACATGAAGGTGACATTATAAGGTCATGCTTTGGGCTTTCATTTTGACATGTATCATCAAGTTTAGACAATGGGATGTTCCTTTGAGTAATGAAAAAAATTCCATAACTAGATGTATTGTGAGGGGGTGACTTGAAAAGGATTAATGAATGAAGGACTAGGATAGGACATGGGGACTTGGACTGGACTAATATGTGAATGACTAGGATATGACATGGAGAGTTGGACTGAACTATTGTGTGAAGGACTGGGATAGGACATGGAGACTTGGACTAGACTAGTATGTGAATGACTAGGATATGACATGGGGACTTGGACTAGACTAGTATGTGAAGGACTAGGATAGGACATGGAGACTTCGATTGGAAAAGTGTGTGAAGGACAAGGATATGACATGGAGACTTGGACTGGATTGGTGTAAGGTTGACTAAAATGGGATATGGAGACTTAGACTAGATCGATATGGTATGATGTGGGGATGTGACATCAGTTGGTAGATGGTTGATAAGGCATGTAGAATTGGATGGGATTGATAGGTGAAGGACTAGCATATGATGTGGAGACTATAAATGGAATAGTGGATAGTTGGTTTCCCTTGTCAAAGTTAGGATAAGGGTGATTAATGGATGTTTGTTGTGGACTAATTCCATGGATGGTGTTAAGTGACTTTTGGTAGTGAGGATAGACGGATGGAGGACTAAGACTCATGGATTGTTGGTACAAAGGGCATTGATTTTCGGTTTGGAGGAATTGTCTCTTAAAGTCAAAAGCTTGTTGGTATTGACCTCTACAGAGTAACTGGTATTCAACTTTCCTAGCAAGCCTATGAATATTTTTTTGAAGGGAAGACAAGGTGGTGGATGTCATGATGTTGTTAAATGCAGAGTGATAATGACATTTTCCTAAGGGAAATGACTAATGAAAGATGACAAGGTTATCAAAGTGAAAGTTTCAAATGAGGACTAAGACGATAATGTTGACGAAGGACTAAAATGATTAATGCAAATTCTAGGTTCAAAATGAGGACTAAGATGAACAATGCAAAGTCTAAGTTCAAAATGAGGATTGAGATTATTTTTTTGATGTTTTGTTGAAAATTTTGAGCTGCCTAAGGTCGATTGTTTGTGTCTAGATTTGTGAATGTTGTGTATATTGTTTGAAAATCTAGAAAACACTTGACAAGCACGATGTTTTGGTGTATACAAACACACATGAGACAAGCACGATCCTAATAGGCCAATAGGACAAGGGTTTGTATACTTGATATAGCCCATCGATATACCCTAGATTGGTGCTAAACACCTTTCCTTCTCAAGAGCGGATAGGTTAGAAGTTTGGTGGCATTGGCTCCACTCCACCACTCATTAACATCATTCAAGCACACCAACTTTGAATTCTTGGGTAGTGACTTCCCAAGAAATGTTATCTCTACTCAATTGGATCAGTAGTGAGTGTCTTCAAGCATGATACTGTACCCTGCACTATACCAAGCAACAGCTAAAAAATGGCTGGCCTCTAAAATAGTGGGTGTTTAGTAAGGGCATTCCGTTCGTAGGGCATGATCCATGCGGCGAGAGTCCCCTTTCAGATCCATCTCGTCGAAACCATACGCATGATTCTTGGGCTTTCCCCAAGAATCCACTTTTATATACCGGCTAGAAGTCCCTCGAGTTCAAGGTGCTACCAGTCTGAGTCCTCCTGGGGTGAGTACTTTTTCCCACCAGAACAGGCCGAAGTTCTAGATTTAATAACCGTTTCTCTTACACCCAAGATCGCTCAAAAGCGCAAGGGGAGAGGATACTTCGATTACTAAGTTGTAAGGTTGTATAACAAAATTTAAAAAAATAAAAAATGAGTCTAGTTTTTTAATCAACAACTTTTCACAAGGTGAGCATAATTACCTACCATTTTGCAAACACAATCAAACAAAGTAGAAAGATCATGTTCATTTTAAGTGCACTAAAAGGAAATGTGTTTTAATCTAAAAAAAAAAAAAGACAAGCGCATTGTTTAGTAGTGAGTCTTTGACATTCGAACCTGGAAGACCACATGTTAGGAGTTTTATCCACCAATCTTGGACCCACGAAATGTAACCGCCACACGTTGCAAACAAAGATCAGTAAAAAAACTTTAAATGAAAAAAGCAAACTAAAATAGTGATAACTTTCTCAAAAATAAACAAAATTTTAAACCGTAGATATCTAAGGAATGCTAAGACATAGAGCTTAAAAATCCAGAAAACGTTTTGCAAAATCCTGCAAGACAAAAGTGTTATGAACAAAAGAAAATTCGGGTTTTAACAGCTAAAGCTTAAAAAACTATGATCACTAAAACGGCCATAGCTTTCTCAAATCTTAACGAATTTTTAAATCGTTTGAAATGAATTGAAAGTTTAAGAACTATGTTCCACAAACCCATAATGGTTTTAAAATATCGATTTCACCACTTTCGGCGCGCTCAAAGAAGATGATGGATTTCACGGCGAATTCTTGGTCAAACCTGCGAAAACAACAAAAAATAAACAAGAAAACACACAAATTTTTCTACAAAAACGCCGAAGCTCACCTTAATGTACCCGGCGGTTAATTTTAGGCGCTGTTAGATATTATAAACGTAATAAAGACTAAGAAACCCAAAGAACTATGAAGTACAAAGGAATTTAAAAGAAAGAACGATTATACTTTTTCCTCAAATCTTCCATGATTACCTCCATAGCACCTCCTAGCTTGTAGTATATGTTGCCCTTAGATTGAGTGTGTGAGCATTTCAATTATGACATTTTCCTATGCAAGTTTTGAAGGATTTAAAATAAATGCCTATGCCTATGCCTATGACCAAATGATTCTCAAAATACTAAATAACTCTAATATGAATGTGCCAGAATAATAAAATCTAAGTGTGTAATCTAAAAATGAGAGAAAAATAGCATTTTATAGAAAATGCCATTTTGAATGGAAAACAAGATCTAATTCCCTTGAAAGTAGGAGACCCCAAAATCGAGGACAAGATTTAATCTAAATAACTCCTTAATCTGGTTAGGGGAAAATCATTATGAATGGTCGAGATGTCATCCGAGAAAATCAAATTGTTGCGAGAATAAATGAGATAATTAATTGTGAAAAATAAAAAAATTCAAAAATCAAGAAGATAAAGACTACTTCGACGCGAGATCTCAAAAATCAAGAAGATAAGAGCTAACCGAATATCGTGATTTACAAATCTCAACAATTTGCTCAAGTACTTGATTTTGGAAGAAAAGCTACCAATTTGAATTAAATCAACTCAAAAATATGGATTTTGTGAGATAAGAAATAATCGATTTTTAGATTATTTATCAAAATGAACTGCCCGCTAAGAATGTGGGATATTATTTTAAATAATTAATTCTTATTTTAAAATGAAAGAAATGTTAATAGGTAATTAAATAATTAAAGATACCTATTTAATCAGAGGATATGATTAATGATTAAATAAAATTAATAAACTTCTTATTTAATCATGAGAATTAGTGACATTAAATAAATAAAATGAAATTCATTTATTTAATAATCAAGAAGAATAAATGAATAAAGATAATTGGAAATAAAATTAAAAAAAATTATTTAATTATGGAAGACTTGACAATTAATGATGATTAATAAATAAATAAAATTTATTTATTTAATAATCATGAAGAATACAATAGACATGAATTAATTAAACAATTATGAATTATTTAATTAATAGTTGAATGTGGACCAAGGACATAATTAAATGTCATAACTATGCTAGGACGAAAGTGGTTAAAATAGAGTTTGCAGGCCTAGGCCATTTTTAAGTGTCTACAATCACCTATCTCTACATCTCTATCACCCTCTTTTATCTCTCTCTACTTTTATTTATCTCCTCTCTTTGTTTTTTCTCCCGCCCGTGACCTCTTTATCCTTTATTTTGACGCAATTTTCTTTCAGACTTTTCTCCGCCTAACGACGAGATCTATCCTTTATACGAAACTTTTGAGAAACCACTGGTGGTTCCAGAAGGGAATTATATCCCGACTCAATGGCATCCATTCTTAACTCCCCATAATACATGTCATCCTGATTGTTGACATTTAAAACAACCAATTGTTATTTCATTTTATCTCTTTCCATGCTCCCATCTCCGTCGTGATTCCTCTTTCAATCTTTGTGTCCATCTATCTCTCTCTCTCAATATCTATCTTTTGAGTTTATCTCTCTTTATTAGCCGATGGGCTACATACAATTTGATATTTGAGCCTAAAACATGTCTCGAGCCTGCAAACCATTATTGAGTCATTGGAAAACAGGTTTCATCTACCATTTAATAGTAAACCAACTACCATTTAATGGTAAAGTTGTCTAAAATATAAGGTAAAAGCCTCCAAAATCTCACTTATCACATAAAAGCTAGATAAATATTGATTTGACAACTGGATGGGAACATTCTATTTCCATTTGTAGTATTTTTTATCAATTTGATGGGAACTTTCCTTTTTCATTTGCATTGGTTTATGTTTTAAATCTAATAATACTTAAAAAATTTAAAGAAAAAATATAGATTTGTCTAAATTTATTTCATTCCATTATTTAGCACTTATTAATTTTTTAATCTAGCAACATGCAATTATAATTTGTAGCACATCCATGCACAAACAGATACTCTCTAATATATTAATAATATACATATATTTTTCTATTGTCATAATCCTTGAACCTCCTTTTCAAATTGTCTCCTCCTCTATCTCTCTTTCTTTCTCCTTATCTCTCTAAAGATGAATTAAACTATCAATTTTTTTATATATTAGTTTAATTTTTTCTACATAAAAATATATTAATTATAATAATTTCATATTTATATTTAATATTTTTTTATTATAGAATATAATATCTAATAATATAACCAATATATTATTATATATAATTTTATCTATATTCTATTCTATTAAATATATATAATATATTAATTATATTTTGTATTATATTTTTTATATTAGTTTTTTATATTACATAAAAATATAATTATTATTAATTATTAATTATAATAATTTTATATATGTATTTAATAGTTTTGTTAAATAATATAATATATAACAATAATTACTATAATTATATTATTTATAATTTATTTTTTATTATATTGAATTATATGCATTATATATTAGTCATGCTAATATATACTTAACTCCGTAGGATAAAGGATGGTGTAATGTTAAAACCTAAATGTGTTAATTATTAAGATCTTGGCCATAATTTTTATTTTAATAAACATTCTCTAAAACCTTCGTTGAAATCTTATTTTCAGGTTGTAGCTCACCAAATTGGAGAAGTGAAAGGTCAATACTTGTGAGGAAGAGTTTGGAGGAGTGGAAACCAATAGCGACAAGGAAAGCAGCAAAAAATGGTGAAAAACAATTGAAAAAATGGCAAAAAATGATGAATGGTTGAGATTCATTTAATCATCTTGCATTGATACAAATTCAAGATAGTCGTCGATACACTTTTACAGGTTGCCTCTTTCATGCAAGGAACGCCTTAGGCGTAAAAATAAATATCTTTAATTATTTTTATTGATAATTATATTTTTAGATTTAATTTTTTTTTAAATAAAAATAAAAAAACATGTGATTGTGAAAAAAAGAGGTCAAGAGGATAAAAAAAATGTTTTGTGCTATAAAGATAATTTCTTAAGGATGGTAGTAAAAAGTTCGTAAAAGATGACTTTTCAAACCATTGTCTATTTGAAAAAAAAAATCTTCTTCTAATTTTATATTTAATGTTGATATTTTTTAGTTTTCATATCTATATAAATTAAAAGATTTTTCTTTCAAATGAATACACTCTTTTAAAAAAGAGCATAAAAAAAGGTTAGGTATGTAATGATACAAAACACTTCTAGATACAATATGCACATAGTGCAAAAATATGAAATCTAAAATTTTGTTTCTAGCAATTTACTTTTCTACATAGATGATAAAACCTAG
>VDFB02010911.1:0-62442 GCA_007258455.2 Sequoia sempervirens | reverse complement strand
TATAACACCACTTAATCTAAATATTTAATATTACCTTATAAATGTACTTTTTCACCAAGCAACATAAATAATTAAATTGATCAATTCCCTTTAACCAACCATAGCCTACAAGAATTAAATAGGCTATTAAGTCCTCTTGGAGTGATCACTGGGAAAGGGACATTATAAGAAGAGAAGCACGCCATCAGAACCCATGAAAAAATTGCTTCAAATAGTATTGGGCCTTTGAATGATTTGGCATTAAAATTCTCAAACCCTCGACAAAGGCACAAGAGAGACATCGAAGCGACGAAGGGACAAGAGAGACATCAAAGATTGGGCCACCCAGCTACCATCTACCATTGAACCATCTCCTAATTTGATTAATTTCATCAAGATCATAAGCTTTCACCAAAAGTTCAAAATATTCTTCTTGATCATCATATGCAATCCATTTAGAATCTAGATTGATTTCATCAAGGTCAGTCAACCAATCTTCTTCAACATGGAAACATATCATGCAAACTTGTTCGTAGTCAGCTTTACGAGAGAAGAGTAAAGGAAGGAAGTCAATCACATTTGAAATTTAAAGATTTAAATTTGCATAGGACAAGCTCATGATTGCAAGGACAACCTTGTGACTACAAACTATTCCCATGTCAAACAAGGAATTAAATCTTAAGTGGGTAGTGTGTGCATGGAAATAAGTGTGAGCATAGATGTGTTAAATAAGTGGATAAGGAAAATGTATGAGGCTCTGTGAATTTGGGAATGGGGATAAGTAGTGGATGCATAGAAAGATGTGTGGTGAGGGTCAAATGGCATGGGCATGCAACTTTCACCATTACATTTACATTCTTTTATAAGTGAATCTACAAAATATTTATAAACTTATCGCCCAATGAACAAATATAGCACTATAATAAATAATTATAATATTAATTAAATGTTCATTGCCTAAACTTATATTTTATTAAATATAAAACACTAGTTTATTCATGAAGACATTAAATGGCATCATCATCATTTTAAATTGTATGGAAAATTAGCCCAAAATTCATCTCCAAATACTTAAAACACGATAACCTAACAATGTATTGATCTCGTGTAGCAACTAAAGCAAATTAAAAAAATAACTTTATTTGGGGTTCATCTCATAGTGCGATGGTTAAGTGGTGGCATTGTTCTTGTGATCACAAGCACAGTAATGTCCCCATTTTCCATCCCGTCGTCACAAGAGTTAAATTAATTAATTAATTTAATTATTGGATATTGCCTGGAAAAAGTTTATAAAATAGGGTAATATTAAATAATTAAATTAATAAGATCAATAATGTGACACCATGTAATATTTAAAAGATATTATTAAGTATTTTAATGTCACTTTATAAAAAGGTCTTTTGGCGGGAAAACCTAAAAGAGTATTATAAAAGGAATTGAAAGCTCATTTTCTCATTATGCAAAGTTTATTATAATTTTATTGGGGGTTGTGAGAGCTTAGCTTTCAAGAACGAGAGGACGAAAACCCTCAAGTTTCTGTTACAAAATCGATGTTGTTGTGTATTAATCAAGAGGAACGAGAGTTCCTTATATAGATTACAAGAGACGATGTTTCTAAAAGAAACAATCGTTAAGTTAGAAAAAGCAATGACGAGATGACCATTACAACATAAATAGAAAGATATTATTCTAATACCCTCCCTTAATGGTCATCATTCTAACTACCCAGAGAGAACAGAGAAGGGTACCCCTTCTTCTCAGAACGTTGTTGCAACAAAAGACAAGAGCCTGCCACTGACTCTACCACTTGAGATGACTCTGCCACCAAAGACATACTGAGAACAGCTGTTACGATTTTTAGGAAAAATCGGCAAACCCTCCAATCTTCTGCAGATGAGCATGACGCCCCTAGAACAAACTGCAAGAAGCCAGATGTGCAGATGTTCGCCCCAGCTGCGACAAAAAAACTAACTGCACCAAACCACGATTTTTGAGGAAAAAATTGCCAAACTTAAGATTACAAATCATCGTTTTTTCGGAAAAAAGGGTAAAAACCAAAGAGCCCTCCCGAATGACAAAAACCCTAACAAGGGTATACAGGAGAAAAACTCTTAATTTTTTAGGACAAAATTATAAACCCTCCCGGAAGGTAATATTTTTCTTTTAATGGACAAAAATATTTTAAAACCAATGATCGATTGTTCGCTTGAAAGTTCCCACGTAGGCTGGAAACCCTAGCCAAATTGAGGAACAAGAAATCAAGTAATAAAAAAAACTTTATGGCACCTAAAATTTGGTATCAACCGCTTGAGTTTCAAAACCTGCACTAAGAATCTCTGCGAATCAAAAAATCCGACTTGATCTCGGGCGGGTAAAACCCAGCCGAAAAGCCTCGTAAAACCTAGCGGCCAGCGGATGTCTAAAATGCGTAAATTCGGTGGAAAACACCTGGGTCGGTAAAGATTCCTCTAAAGCTCAGCCTAAGATCAAAGAAAAACGTGCCTAAAATGTAGGCCTTCGTTAATTCCACGCCGCCACAGAAATTCAGGTCTCGCCGCTACGGGCAGTAAAGAAAGCAAAACGTTAATTTCAGCGTCTGGGCCACTGCGGCGCAAGAACGTGTTCTCAAATCCAACACCAAAGAAATCGGAGAACGCGGGTCTAAAAAAATTCAACAGAGGAACAAATCCGCGTCCCAAACAAAGGCTTGAATCACGTCACCAATGCGTAGGAAAACGAAGGTCGCGCGGATGAGAAAATGCAAAGGGATCGCGCGCCAAAAAGTGCAGAGGGAAGACGCGACCATACATAGAAACTCACGGGATTTTTCAAAACACAAAAACGCGCATAGATCATAAATTTTGGTGCACGACCAAAAGAAAACTAGAGACGCCAAACACGATCTGGAAACAAAAACGCGATTTAAAAATCCACGACCTTTGATTTTTTTCTGCTTGCGATTTTTAAAAAATATCTTCAACCAAGAACCCTCGAAATTTTTCCAGGAGCCACGAAAATCCCTATAGAAAGCCCACGAAAATCTTCAATCACAGATCTTCGAAACTCAGGCACCCAATAATTTCGAAAATTTCCACTGAAAATTTTTCAAAATTATAAAATTTTCAAAAAAATCAATTATTTCGAAAGATTTAAACAAAATAATTTCAAAAAGAAATTATTAATTTTTCGAAAAAAATTGTTTTCCTGAGCTCTGATACCATGTTACAAAATCGATGTTGTTGTGTATTAATCAAGAGGAACGAGAGTTCCTTATATAGATTACAAGAGACGATGTTTCTAAAAGAAACAATCGTTAAGTTAGAAAAAGCAATAACGAGATGACCATTACAACATAAATAGAAAGATATTATTCTAATAGTTTTAGGTATCCAAATTTGGACAAAAACCCAAATCTTCTTGTGGGGCGTATTCATCCAAGGTTCACGTTTGTGCTTCATCGAATTACAGAAAAGGATTCAAAATAAGGGTATGAAGTGAAGATTATATTTCTGGTTCTCATGCATAATACAGGCTGAAGCCATTGTTGCAACGATTTACTATATTGTGGACTGTTTACACTTGCAAGGAGGTCAAGGCTTTACTTAAACCCTAGGCGCTGCCATAATAAGCAAAATGGAGGAGTTAGTCCCTGAGTTTGGAGAGGAATCGAAGCCATGAAGAAAGGATGTGGTTTTTCTATTGGAGAGAATCATTTCCAGAACTTCTTGGCATCATACACAGGGTTCTAAGGCCATTATCCATTACTTGAGTCTAGGGAGCAGCATAAAGCAATTCGGAGTAATTCTGGGCAGTCTTGAAGGGTGTATAGGTTGATATCAGGCATGGCGTAACTTCATACAGCCAATTCATATTTTCTACAACCCTGTTCTCGGGATGCCACACTCATAAATGAAGTCTGAATGCATCTTGTGACTGTTTTGGGGTGCGAATCCAGGTGTGGTCTTCCTATTGGCAATTGTGTTGCAATTATATTGTTTAGAGTCTCCATTGTAATCTTCATATACCTGTTGTTATATTTTGAGTCTATTAATATTGTAATCAGTTCAATATAAATGCTCAGACATTTGTATTAATGCTTATTGTGATCAGTCCTTTAAAGATTAGAAGTAAGTAATTTGTTGTTGTTCATGCAAGCATTGTTGTTACTGATTTTTGTGCAAATCTAGGCGATATAAACCCAAAATCAAAAGTATTGTTATTGCTTTTCATACTGTGAATGCATACAGCAGTGTCATTATCTCTGTGAAGTTCATTGTGACAGTTCTAGGTAGTTTTCTGAGTAGTTGCAATGCTAGTAATGAGTTATGGGCAGTTCTAATGGTGTAAACAATCACTACTTGCACTTGGAAATAGGTTGGCTCAATTGTTGTTCATTGTTTCTGTGCTTACCACTCATCCATGTATTGCTGTTCATTATAATGCAAGAAGTTCAGTGATGTACTATGTTAGCAAATGAATGTGTATTGGGAAATCATCTTGTTTATCATGCTTCATGCTCAAACAGTGTGAATATGCAAATCAATTTGTGAGTGCTTAATTGACAAATGAAAAATGTCAACTTAACTGCTTTGGGAAAATTATTGTTCCATTTGGGGTGGGACATTACAGGCACTATGCCTTCGCTAATCCAATGTGCTTGCAGGCTTGACCTGTAGCACTGAGGCTGCTAATGGCGTTCATGCCATGTGTCAGGCGTTCGTGCCTGAGGCCCATTCCCTCGCTGGGCTAGTGTGCTCGCAGGCTCTATGTCGTTGCTAGGCTACAATGCTCGTGGGAGTGGGTTGTTACTCGTGTTCATGCCGGGGAGGAGGTCCACCGTTTCAACCCTCCATGCTGGCTCGAACCGGGCTAAAAATTCTCATTGTTGCCAATCAAAAAAAAACTTTATCTTAACAACATGAATTTCTCAATGCACAACATGCAAACTTGACCCTTAGTGGAAGCCCTAACTATAACCTTGAAAATCTCCAAGTTGTGCCCCAAAATCTATTAAAATAATATTTATTATTTATTTATTTAATGCTCAATTATGTAATATTGTTGTATTATATTCTTTCAGTTTCTTTTAAGAAACTTGCTATTTTTGTAAATCTTGTAACTTATTTATTGAGCTTTGCCCATTGTAAATAACACATCAAATTTTTACCAATTACTTCTCGTAATATGGTATCAGAGCGAGAACTAATTTTTTTAAAAATTTGTGAGAATTTTTTTCTAAAAAATAAAAAAAATCAGAGATCCCTTTGCAAATCCACTTGGGCATTTATTTTTCTTTGCTTGCTAGAGAAATCAAAGGGTTTTGAGTTTAGAAAAATTGTCGCAAGGAAGATACGCAATTTTAAAATCACGGGTTTTCTTTAACCTACATTTTTTGTTTAAAAAATTTGTTTCTTTCTTTGTTAATCCCGTGTTTCTGAGGCGTGTCCCCTTCAAGCTTGTTGGTGCGGATTTCTTTTGCATTTTTGGGCCACATGAGGTGCATTCTGGGTGCTTTCTGGAGCACGATTTCTTAAAAAAAAAAACTGGACACAATTTCGTGAAACCCTTTTGGCGCGATCTCTCTATGTTTGGAGCCGCGTTTTTGTGTTTTCTAGGGCCGCGTTTTTTAGGAGCTTCTGTGCGGATTTTGGACATTCTTTTATCCGCATTTTTGGCTGCTTTAAAACACATTTTTTGAAGCCCTCCTACACGCGATTTCTGAAGGTTGTCAGCCTGCGTTTCTTTGCCTCTTTGTGACGTGACCTTCAGTCTCCTTTTGTTGCGTTTTCATGGAGTTTTGAAGCTGGTTTCTACATTTTTCTAAAGAAAATTTGAGCCGACTAGGGTTTTGAAAATCTCTTATGTTTGAAGTCAAAAAAAAATTTCGATCACAGATTATTTGTGGGTTTTTTGAGATCTCTTCTAGGTTGCCTTCAGATTTCTCTGGGTCTTCCAAAAATTTTATCTCAGGACTTGTGCCAACCGTATTTCATATTTTTCGAAGTCTATACCTGAATCTGCCTCTTTTTTTGCATTGGAATTCATGCCTCGAGTTTCGTGTATTCAACCTCTTCTCAATACCTCATTTTTTTGTGCCTCGAAAAGCATGAAGATGGCTTCATTAACCAACATTATGTTGGAAGGCAGTCAGCGTTTCAATGGCAAAAATTATAATCCCTAGAAGCAACGAATGATGACCATCTTTGAATATCACTGCCTTGATTAGATTGTTCTAGGCAATGTTACTCATCCCACAACGGCAAACAAAACCCAGGAAAAGTTTGATGAGCAAAATAGTGAAGCGGTGATGCTCATTAAACTTTCAATTATTGATGATTAGCTTCCACAGGTACCATCCGGCAAAACAGCTGTCAAGATTTGGGAGCATCTGAAAAACTTGCATGAGACCTCCGACAAAAGCCATGCATTCTTTTTGAAAAACCAGCTTTTCTCCATAATGATGGATGATAGAATGTCCTTGTAGGAGCATCTAACAAAGATTCAAGACATATGTGATCACTTGGAGGCGATTGGTCGGAAGATGGAGGAAGAGGACATGGTAGTAATCACCTTGAAAAGTCTACCAAAGTCCTATGAGCACTTTGTTGAAACCCTCAACATTACATCTACTAATGTTGATCTGAAGTTTTCGGAGCTTTATACCATCCTCTTGCAGCAGGAACGCTAGAAACAACAATTTGGTAATAGTGCCTCATCGTCCTCTACAAAACAAGCTTTTGTAGCTAAAACTCAGCCTAAGAGAAAAGGGAAAGGTCAGCCTTCGCAGCAGAAAGGCTCAAGTCAACCTCCGAGCAGCCCTAAGAAAAAGAACATTCAGTGTAATTATTGTCACAAGTATGGTCATATGAAGAAGGATTGTCGTCAACATTTGGCTTCTAAACAAAAGAAGCAAGGAGGGTCTCAGCAGAAAGCGAATGTTGCCGAGCACACTGAGCAGAAGGAATCTGCCTTTTACGCTTTTATGGCTAAAAGGCCTGCAGATCATGTGAAGTCCTCTGCTTGGTACATTGATTTAGGTGCTTCGTGACGATTCACACATCGGCGTGACTGGTTCACAAACTTCTCTTCTTGCATTGACTCAGTTATTTTTGGAAGAGGTGAAGAATACACAGTTGTCGGTATGGGCACTGTTCAGATTCAGTATGGTGGGAGGAATATCATTTTCCTCAATGTATACACGTTCCTAACATGGAACTAAACCTTCTCTCAGTCAATCAGATCATGTGGCATTCTCCCCAATTAGATGTGATATTTAGTACACACAAATGTTCCATTGTTGATCAGGAGACTCGCACCACTGTGGTTGTTGGTATTGAGGATCATGGTCTATACAGACTTGTGGATATAGGAGATTCTCTGGAGTTAGCCATGGCAGCTAGAAATTTTGCTATCACAGTTCACTGGCATCAGCGGTATGGGCACTTAAATGTGCACTATCTCTCTCAGCTAGCTTGGGAGGGACTTGTAGCTGGTTTACCTGACATCCAGACTCAGCATCATGGCGTTTGTGGAGCTTGTCAGGTTGGGAAGCAGCACAGGACACCATTCGAGGATGGTTACTCATGGTGAGCCTCTAAGGTACTGCAATTGGTTCATGCTGATATTTGTGGGCCAATGAATACACCTTTTATTACTAGCTGCAAGGTATTTCTTGCTTTTTGTTGATGATTTCAGTCGAAAAATGTGGGTGTACTTTCTTAAACAGAAATCAGATGTGTTTAATGTATTTCAGAAGTTTAAGGCCTTAGTAGAAAAAGAGTCTGGTTGTTGCATAATTACTCTTAGGTAAAATAATGGGGGGGAATTTTGTTTTATTGCTTTCTCCAACTTCTATGATACACATGGAATTAAACGCCAGTTAACCACACCCTACACTCCTCAGCAAAACGGTGTTGTAGAGAGGCACAATCGTGCAATTGTTGAGATGGCTCGCTCCATGTTACAACACAAGAGTGTTCCTAACAAATATTGGGCAGAAGCAGTCTACATTGTTGTCTATCTCATCTTCAGTCGGGATGTTGTCTTTGATGAAGAACGAGGACCCTTTCACATTTCCTCTTCTGTGCAACATTCTGAGGATCAGCCTTTGAAGGCTTCTAATTTGGGTGTCCGACTTCCATTAGGTTCACCTAATGGAAGGGATGATGAAGACTCTGTCTTTGATGATGCTCAACCTAATTTTCCTTCGAATGATATTGATCTTCCACCTGTTGAACCTGTTCCAGATCCATAACCAGTTCCAACTCCTCTTATTACATCTGATGTTGGCACTTCTACTCCCCGGCCTAAATGGTGGGCTAAGACTACCAATGATCTTCATGATGATGAGCTCATTAAGGGTAGATCGTCCAGAAACAAGAGCAAACAGCAACATACAGCAGTGTCAGGCGTTGGGGACGCGGGGACAGGGGGATGTGCGGGACACATTTCAGGGACGGGGGGAACAAAGGCCCTAAGTTTGGGGACAGTAGGGGGACGGCGGCGGGGGGGTGGCGGGGTGGTGGTGCTGATATAGTTATACATATACTTATAGTACTTGAAAAACTAGTTTTGAAAAGATGTATAACAGTATAACAGTATAAGAATTACATTTCAAATGAAACTATAGGAAATTAGTAAAATTATAACATAACAAAATTTGAAATACTAAATCTAAATACGAAGATTTCTTGAATGCTAATTGCTAAATAAAATTTGACAAATGAAATTGTCAAATTGGAGATATAAAAAACTATATCTTTGTAAGTTTTTGAAGGAAATTAGTATAGATAAAAAGGATGCAGAATTCAGATTCTGAGCAAGTGGTACAACACTGCTTAAACTGATT
Organism: Sequoia sempervirens; assembly: GCA_007258455.2. Lineage (NCBI taxonomy): Eukaryota > Viridiplantae > Streptophyta > Pinopsida > Cupressales > Cupressaceae > Sequoia > Sequoia sempervirens. The sequence goes on along the minus strand of VDFB02010911.1, from coordinate 53,615 downwards.
CCTTCATCAATTTAGTTATCTAAAGATGTGCAGCAACGAAATGTGACACCAAGGAAAGAGGGGTGTGACCACTTAAATCCCCAACTCTCAGTGTATCCCAGCCACGTGAGGACTCAAGGAGAGGCGTATGAGCATTTGAAGGCCAAACGATTAGCTATAGGAGCTTTATTACCATGGATTTAGACTGTAATCAGTCATTCAGAGGGTGGCGCAGGAGTTAATTCATAACCTGTGTAATGTTGTTAAAGAGATCTGCTCGTTACATAGTTCAGTTTGGATTGTATGTGGAATTGTATAAATATTTCTGAGTGTTTACACTTACTGCGTGTTAAACTCAGAAATATGTTACACTCAAAAATATCCCTGAGTTATTTCCTTCTTGTAATATTTTGAGTATTCTGTAGATGCAAATCAGTCATTATATTACTCAGAACATGTTTGTTAAAGAGCTGTAACATCATATCAGTCATTGCTCATTTTGGAACCTCCGTCAGCATTGGTATATTTGGTCTATGTGCAAGAGTGTAATGAATGTAATGCTGTTTCAGTCAGCCTGTCATAGCTCATAAACTTCATACTCACTGCTGTTTGAGTCAAACACTCTTACATTTGGTCTACATCCCTATTCAGTTTGACCCTGTGCTCATATAAGAAAGCATCTGCTGAATCTAAACTGCAGACCCCAGGCATTAAAGAAATTTTAAGGGCCAAGCAGATCAGCTCTCCGCTAAGAGCTTTTTTGCTTGCAGATGGTAGTCACTACAACGATGTGAGGACAACACCAAGGCAATGGCTATTCAATGTTTAATGTCCCCTTTCTAATAATTTAATTTGGGGACAACTATTCCACTATTTCTCATGGGTGTAGGTAAAGTGACATAATTTCAATTTAACATTTATTCTTTTGGTGTTTTCTACATTTTCATGAATTGCATTTTTGGAGGTCTTTAAGAGCATTTATGGGGCCCAATATGTTTGAAAATCTTGTATTTTCATTTTTTGGCATATGTCTCTTGGAGATCTTTCCAGCGCACCAAAGAAGTTTGATTTTTTCCCACTAGGAAAGGACTAAGGACCTCACCAAATTGGGGTACCTAAAATAAATATTTTTGTACATCTTATTTAATTTTGTAGCTAGTATGCATTCATCTGGCTGTCCATTTCAAGTTGTGAGATTCTTCATGAACCTTGTGTAACTATTGCTATTTTTAGCATATTATATGACAAGCTTTTATGGAGTTAGACATTTTTTGGTGGGCATTTTCGAAGGGAGAATATTAAAATTTATCATTTGTTGGAGAAGAAAGCATTGGAATTTGCGAGAAAAATTGTCATGTCCCATTTCCAATCAATCTAAGTCTGTACATATTAGGTTTGTACTTGTGTCTTCCCCATTTCCGTCTGTTGTGTGTTTTCCCTTCCTAAGTATACCTTTTCTTTCAACTCCATTCTTCCCTTCTTCCTATCTATGTTTCAAACTTCTCTATCCTATCTTTCCTTTTGTCTATTGCCTATCTTGCCATTGTATTTGTTGAACTTCTCCATCTTGTCATGCCCGTTGTTCGACCCCCAATGCTTCGTCCTATAATTTGAGTCTTGTGATATGGCCAACCCCTAATCCCCGACATTTCTTCCAATGTTTCCATTCCTCTCCTAACTTCCCAAAAGATGTTGTATTGTTCCCAGTAGTCGATTTTTGGCATCATTACTTTCAAAGTGGAATCTTTCCCACCCATGATCACTGTTTAAATTTGAAGTCGCAAGGGTACTTGGTGACTGACCTATTCTATTGGTGGAGTATATATAAAAGAGCAAATGTTTGTATCCAAGATTATCCACACTTAATCAAATTCCCTTCAAAATCCATTTTGAGCACTTGTGTTCGGGCATAGGAATCCTAGGACAAAAACGTTGGTGATTTTGAGGGAAGATCTCACATAGAGTTTGTGTTTGAGCTTCATTGGATGTAGGCTCTAGCCACATTGTTTTGGTCCAATTTTCCATTGTTGTTGAAGTTATTGATATCGTAGAACTATTTGAATATAATAGAACCATTATTGTAATAAGAAAGAGATCAGGACTTACACCTCTTATTTGTTGTTCATTATAATATAAAGATCAAGAGTTATTTTTTTATTTGTTGTTTGAAATGTAATGATATACTAATGCATAAATAGTAATTTTAATCTGAATTGTCTAAGATCGAAGTGAATGCTAGGGTCGCTAGTGTTGTTATTCAAATAATAAGTGTTTGTGGAAGGTAAGAGTCGAACTTGCATTGTTGTTTTGACCTGAGACATTACAGTGTATCAGAGCTAGTGATCTTGCTAGCTTGTGTGTTCAGAATTCAATTTTGGATGTTTTAGTTTTACACAGCATAGTGATAGAGTAACCAGATATCACTCGAGGTAGATCAAGAAACAAAACCAATTTGTAGAGAATCCAGAGACTAAATCTTCCCCTAAAATATTTGCATATTTGTATGGAAAAAGAGAGATGAGAATGAACGAGGACAATGACCCTGAGGGTCAAGCCAAAAGAAAGTTTGATTTGATAATTAATATGATGGCACAATTGCTTCATAGGATGGCCAATAACATGAATGCACCTAGACAACCAACGAGATAAGCAAGTTCTTCTGAGGATAATAATGTGGTTACTATTTACACCCACACACAAAGGAATATTCTCATTTCACACTCATTATTTGTTGTTCATTATAATAAGAAGATTGGGAGTTATTTTGTCATTTGTTGTTTGAAATGTAATGATATTGCTGATGCATAAACAGTAATTTTAGTCTGAGTTGTCTAAGATCTGTGAATGCTAGGGCTGATAGTGTTGTTATTCAAATAATAAGTGTTTGTGGAAGATTAAGAATCAGATTTGTATTATAGTTTTGGCTTGGGGCAATACAAAAGTTGGGGCTTCGGCATCTATAAAACACAAGCAATTTCTTCATTTTAGTTTCTCATATTTTACATACAATCTTCAAAATTGTTTGAGCACTTGTATTCATTCAACAATCTAAGGACATGGTTTTTTAAAGATTGTAACCATACAAGAAATCTTCCTTGAAGGGAAGTGGGGCCAAAAAAGCTCAAACTACATTTCTACAGGCCTTACAAAATTTTGAGAAGGATTGGAAAAGTGGCTTATGAGTTGGAGCTACCAAAGTGAAGCAAGATACACAATTTCTTTCACATGTCTAGCCTCAAAAAGGCACTAGGAAAACATATAGAACCCTCGGATGAGTTGCCTTTGATCGATGAAGACGGAAAACTAGACTTGATTCCCTAAACAATCATGGATGTAAGGGAGAGAGAAAGATAGGAAACAAAAGCACCAAGGAGTACCTGATTCGATAAAAAGATGTTATAATGGAGGATGCAAAATGGGAAGGCCCACAAATATTGGAACATTCAAACCTACAATTGCTCAAGGACAAGCAATTTTGAGCAAGGAAAATTTGTCATGTCCCACTTCCAATCAATCTAAATCTGTACATATTAGGTTTGTACTTGTGTCTTCCTTTTTTCCATCTACTATGTGTTTTCCCTTCCTAAGTATGCCTTTTCTACCAACTCCACTCTTCCCTTCTTGTCAGAGCTTCAAATTTCTCCATCCTATTACGTATTTTGTCTATCACTCACCTTGCCATTGTATTTGTCAAACTTCTACATCTTGTTATTCCCATTGCTCGACCCCCGACGCCCCATCCTATAGTTTGTGTCATGCAATATGGCCTATTAATGATATGCAGCTTCAGTCGTTCCTTCCAGCTCAGCTCTATTGAATGAAGCATAAAATTAAATGATAGCCTGTCGGCTATTTAATTTGTGGTCTCATATTTATGTGGAGGCTCGAATGTCTTGAGGCCGACCTATCTTATACTCTTAATGATTATATTGAGGCCGACATTCTTTATGATTGTATTCTGGCCGACATTATTGATGACTTGTAATTAATATTTACTTTGGCCGACCTTATGATATGAAGAGGTGCGACCTCTATAAGTTGTATATATATACAAGATCATTGGTCCATTTGTAGATCCAATCTTCAGTTTGGTTATTCATATAGAAGAGTGCGAAGATCATCTTGTGTGCATTATCATCAAAGGGCGAAGAACTCAGTCAAGTGCAAGTGTTCTCAAGTGAATTGCCAAGTGCGAATTCTATCACACATCAGTTCGGTTATTCACACAAGCTCTGTATTATCAAGTGCGAAAATATATTGAGAGACTGCGAATCATTGCGAACTCTGCCATATCGGATCTTTGTCAAGAGCGAACTCTGTCAAGTACGCAAGGGTGAAGTTCAGTGCAAGCGTGAATACAGTGCAAGTGCGAATACATGATTCAGAGCGATCATATGCAGTGCAAATAGCTCATACAGTGCGAAGCATTATGACAATGCGAATTCATACATAGCAGGTTGAGAACCATTAGTGTTTGTGCATATTGTCAGGTGCTATTTCTGTAGATCTGTTGACAGTAAATTACGGATATTGCCAGGTATGAATTGGCAGACTGTTATCTGTTTTACATATCGTCAGGTGCTGGATATTGGTCTTGTGTTAGACCTCATTGTAATGTGTAAAGTTGCCACTGATATAACAAATATAAGAGAGATCTTTGTTGCTGGGTTTTTCTCCCTCGAGAGGAGGGTTTTCCCAGGGTATCTGCTGTGTTATTTTGTCTGATTTTGAATTATTTTCTGTGCATTTAAATCTGATCATGAAATTTAACATGGTATCAGAGCGGGTTTAAGCATGATCCTGATCAGATTTGTTATGCAAATTAGAAATTGGTTCCCTTCGTCGGCTGTGATAATCTCTTGATGACTTATTGAATGAGTATCCTTACTCAAGACGTCCAGTGAAGAACACCTCTTCTTGGTTGCAAACTAGAGTAGAGGAATGTATTCAGGCTGGTTATTCGATGGGCATTGTGTCGGCTGTCTATCTACAGGGCTGAATGTGTGGGCATTAGTAATAAGTTTTTGAATGCTTGGCAAAGGGTACATGGTTGGTAGAAAGCGGCTGTGTGCTTGGCATGAAAGCTAATGCAATATTGAGTCCCCTATCAACTGTCATTTCACAGAAAAGTTCATTGCTGTAGCTGGTGTTGTGAAAAAGTCTCACGGTTGACCTGACATTGCTCTCAGATTTCATTCACAGTCCTGAATTAACAGGTCCCTAGGTTTCTACCATGAGTTGGATAATCTGAGATGTGTTCCATGCTTACTACAACCAAGGGATAACTTCAGTTCTGAAGTTCCAATGTAGTTATGGTTATGTGAAGGCAATAATGCGCCTGTGTTCAAACCGTGAAGGTTGTGTGTTGATCTGTGTGCATGAGCAGCGTGTCTTCATCAAAAGATAAGTATTTATTGTTTGCTGAGTTATTCCATTTATTTGGATCTTGTGTGATTAGAATAGAAAGATTGTAATTTCTCTTGATTTGTGTTCTCTAGCAGAAAGATCTTTTGAAGAATTCAGGGGCAGATTAGAATGTCCAGTATTTGTCATGTCTCATGCTGGTGTAAGTTCTCTTAAGAAACATCACTCAGCTAAGGCCTCACTGCTGTTTTAGCTTCTCCTTTCGGACATTGGGTCTGACCTTGGGTCAGATATGACCCGAAAAGCATTATGATTTCAACAAGATAAGTATCTTATTCTGTTCATTCTTGTTTTGAAATCTAGGACAAAAATTTCAGTCTGCAGAGTTGTGCAGATCTGATGTCGCTTATTTGATTGTGTATGCATTGTAAGATCATGTTTTCTCTTGAATAGTGTTTAGCAAGTGGGATAAGACCCTTTGGAGACACCATTCTTTGTGAGTTGTTTCATGCTAGATTTCTGAGTGTGACTCAGAAATAAAAGGAAAACTACAAGAATGATTGTGATTGACTGTGATAGAGCCTTGATTCCTTGAGAGGTCTGGTTCTACACTCTGGCTGCATAATGCAGCTAAGAATTCTGTGTTGAGCAGTTTGTCTCTTGTTGTGCTGAGTCTAGCACCTCCAAGAGCAGTAAAGACAGAAGGAAGATATATCAAAATCAATAAAGATAAGTCTCCTTATCCCCTTATTTGATCTTTTGATATATTTCTCTTTCAGGTTGATTTATTTATTCATGTTCTAACATTGTGCATAAAATGTGTTCATGCTATAACCTGAGATAGTAAACCTTGTATGATTCTAGTCTTGATATTTCTTTGGATAGTCATAAACTGTTAGTAATCTCTCTCTAAATGCTTTGTGAACAGCTAGAAGCGGAAAGTGATGAGAGATTGCTTAGCTTACAATGTTCCACGGAGTTTCGGGGACGGGGACGGGGACGGTGGGGGACGGGTTTCCGGGATGGGAGATGGGGGGCCTAAATTGGGGGACGTGAGGGAGACGGCGGGGGGACGGCGGCGGGGGGCGGCGGAGGGGCGGCGCTTAAATACATATAGTACTTGAAAAATTAGTTATAAAAAGATGTATAACACATAAAAACAAAACTTAAAACTTAAAAGATTAATAATTTAATTGTCTAAACTCTAAAGTTCTAAGAATCTAAACACAATAACACATTGCAATAATATATCATTTCATTGACATTGGAAAATGCAACAAGAACTATATGTTTCATAAATTGAGTTTCATAGTCATGATTCATGAATCATAATTTGATAATTACAATCAAGTATCACTGTATCATCAATGTTCAAACTTCAAAAACAGAGTACAAGTAACAAAATAGTAAATACTAATACTAATAGTAAATGGCTCCAAGCTAATGGCCTAATGCCGCTAATGATCTAATCATCTCCAAGCTCCATGCCAATCTCCTCATCACTGGAACTGCTGGACTCCGCATGCTGAAGCTCATCTAAACCAATACCAACCAGCCCTGTCTCTGTAGGATCATCATCTATCTGTGCTGGCTCTTCTGGCTCTACATCCCATCTGGCTGCTGGACTCTCCTTGTATGTAGTTGTGTTGCGGTCAACTAGACGTAAGGCACTATGTACAGCCACAAGCTTCTCTGCCCTCCTAGAAGTAAGCCTGTTCCTCTTAACAGAGTGGATGAAGCTATAAGTGGACCAGTTCCTCTCAGCAGCAGAAGAACTAGAAACCTGGGACAGCAAACGAATGGCTAGAGTAGTAATCAAAGATCTAGGCCCATGCATAGTCCACCACAACTTGGGGTCCTCCTCTGACATAGTCTCCAAATCTACCTTGGCCGCCTCTGAATATCCCCAAAGAGTGGCAAATTTTGTCCACTCGGTACGAAGCAAGCTAGCCTCTATAGGATCATACATTTTGTCAATGGCCTTCATGAACCCTTCCTTCACCTCAGCATCCTCTATAGGTGTTATTCGACCGGGACGTGGCACATACCATTTTGGGTTCAATGCATAGGCAGCCATGTGTAAGGGAGTGTTGAGCTTCTCCCATCTACGCTGAATGATTGGATAAATGTGTTCGGTGTAGAATTGCATTGTGGGGTCCTTCTCTCGCACTTTAGCCTTCATTTGATTGAAATATGCTAACCAATTTTTTTCGATAAATTAACACATCATAACCAACACTTAGCCAACTTGATTAGCGTTAGCTCCAAATAGAAAATCAAAACTTGAAAGAACTACTCAACGTCAAGAATGTGCACTCAAGATCCCACTGAGGGCAAGGTGCTAACATATGACGGAGTGTATAAATTGAGAGCTAAAAATTAACAGGCGGATAACCAGCCATGAAAAGCAATTCCACACTACCACCAAACAGTGGGGGGAAAAGATTACAATTAAAGCAATTCATCCGCTGCGGCGGGCATCCACAGAGCTATGGGGATTCACCACTATGAAAGTGGGTAAAAGAGTGTTACAATCAGATTATCCACACTGGCGGTAAACCATCCAGGGGTAATTTAATGAGAAAACAATAAGTAATTGCAGAACTGGAAATGGTTGGATTAGTAATGCTTAATCTCAACCTATACAAATTAAACTCTGCAGATTACAATTTACAATGATAAAGAATGAATCTAGAATGAGAAGTATGAGTTCTAATAATCATATAACACTCCAAAACTGAAGTATGAGGCCAAAACAGTGAACAATTACAATTCTGATATAAAAATCTGAGTTCTGGAAATTCTGATCAGCAAACTGTAAACACCATAAAAAGCTCATAACTTGGTCAAATTACCTCCAAATGACGTGAAATCAGTTGCAATGATCTCCTGGAAGATAGGCGCCCATTCCATGATGAAGAAACAACAGCAAATGATGAGTATTATTTTCTTAGCACAATTCCCAATGTTCCAGAATGGTACGGCCTTGATCAAGGGCGATTTTGACAAGTAAAAATCATAAACTCAAAACTAAAATCTGAAACTCTCCAAAGATGGTCACCTTGGGTATAGGAATGGATTGGAAAAGTACCCACAAGCAAATTAAATTCACTCCAAAAGCTGTATGCAAAAACCACCTTCAGCTGTGACTGTATCAGCAACTTCAAAATTGGAAATTTCATCAAAATCTTCAACTATTGAGCTCAATCTGCTAGTCTGATTTGAGAAGCAGCAAATGACCAACTAGGTGTTGTATTTCAAACACGAAATTGGATTAGAACTAGGAGGTAAGCATCCCTCGAAGTATTAAACAAGTTGTCATCTCGACAGCATAACATTAGCATAAAAATCTTGGATAAACAGCTCTTCAAACAGCAGCAATATATAAGCTTTAGTTGGCAAATGAAGCAACAAGAACTCTTCAAATTCCAAGAAGTTGAATCACTTCAACTTCCAAAAGGGACGCCACCTTTTTGCCTTTTACTTTTTGAAATAATAAAATATCATTCAACTTCCCTTTTAGGCATCCATTTCATATTGCAACAATAAAGCATTTATTAAATAATTAAATGCTCACTTGACCCCTTTATGTCCCCTTTCTTTAAAACAACTTGAAGTCATCAAGCCTAGGCGTGGGGTACAACTTCAAGACATGAAAATTGACTAAGTCTGAAACTCAGTCCAAGGAGATAACCAAATACAATGCCCAAGCTGCAACTGATGAATTGCTAAAAATAGCAAACTGACAAATGCCAAACTGAACCAAGTTGATGATGATGCTTCTGCCAAAAATGAACTTACTAAAATAGTAAATGCCAAAAATAGTAAGTTAACTTCAAAACCATCAGAAAGCCAAACTCAACACTGAACTGCAAAGGATTGAATTGCTGCTAGATAGATACTGCTAAAAGATAGACTTGCTAAAAATAGCAAACTGCTATAAATAGTAAGTCCGCATAACATCCTCTGAACGCCAACTGAGTAGTATCCGAAAGAGGAAACCCTAGTTTTATACTTCAAATTTTAGCCTACGGATTTCCGAAATAGGCTAAATCCTAAAAGAAGAGTGTATGGCCAAAATGGGGACATTACATTGATCAAGCATGGAATCAATGCACTCATATACCTCTCCAAGGGAAGGTGCATTAGAGTCCCCAAATCTAATAATTTTGAAGACTGGATCAATGATGGAGACAATATATGTGGCATCAGCCCTAAAAGACATCATTCTTCACCACCTCCTTAACCCTCAACCCCTGCTGTGTCTTCGACTCAGGCCATCGGGTCCACTCTGCTGTCATTACCATTAGTTGCAATGGCTCTTGCAACTCAAGCATCCTCTCCAAGAGAATAAAATATGATGCATACCGAGTCTCTGTAGGTTTCAGGAATTCCTTCTTAGAGAAGGTCCTGAAAAGTGCATGTGAAGTATGGTGGTTGCAGATAAACATCTGCACATCTCTAGCATCACTCACAATTGATTTGATCCAGCTGATTTTACCCATGTCCTTAAGTGCATTATTCATAGCATGCACACAGCAAGGAGTCCACCAAATGTGTCTATAGGCTGCCTCAACCAACTTCCCTGCAGCTCTACACACATGGGCCGCATCTGTCACTACCTGCACCACATTCTGTGGCCCAACCTCCTCTATGGCATCCTTGAGAATCTGGAATTGATAATGAGCATCCTTGCTATGCCCTGAACAATCAATAGCCCTAAGGAAATAAGGGCCCGCTGTAGATGTGACCATGATGTTGATGAGTGGACGATGCCTAATGTCCGACCACCCATCCATGACTATGCTGCATCCACTTGAGACCCAGGTTCTCTTCATCTTTTCCATCAAAATATTAATCTTGGAATAGTTCTGATCCAAGATTGTTGTCCTCAATTTAGTTTCCCCCGGTGGCACATATGATGGTCCCGCCCTTATTACCTTTGACATAGCTTCCTTGTAATAAGGAGAGCGAGCCACATGGAATGGAATGCCATTGGCAAAGAAGAATTTGCCAATAGCATCATCTGCCTCATCCTTTGCTTTTGCATTGAATAAATCTGCCAATGGTTGTGAACTTGAAGATGCCACTTTACGTTTCCCCTTAGGCTCTCCTACACTTGAACTGAATGGATTTGGTGGCCTTTGACTTTGCAAACTAGAAGTAGAAACTGCTGCAATCTGATCACCCTTACTTCTATGTGCCAATGTAGCTGTCATAGGTGTTGCTCCCTCATTAGAACCCCATAATCTTAAAAATTCAGCTTTATACTTTGCATTTTTTTTCACCTTCTTACAAACATCTACACCTTTTCCTCGAATAAGAAGAAAGTGAGCATTAGTTCTAGTAATGCTCCCAAACCAATCAAGATGACAAAGGTGGCACTTCCACTTTCTGGTGCCACCACGTGTCCCAGGTTGTGCCGGCATCTTAGTTGCAAATTGTTTTAATGGTGAGTTTGGATCAAAGGGGCCCTTGGCATATCTTTGGAGGATTTTTGAAGGGCATTTATCTTTTCTACTCTCAATAGAACCTGTTTCAGCTTGATTTTGAGTGTTTGAGTCATGTTCATCCTCTTCTATTTGAAAATCTGAATCATCAGATTCATTTTCACTTCCACTTCCACTTCCAATTTCTGCTTCAACCTCTTCACCCTCAACCTCATTGTCACTTCTATTGTCTGAACTCAGATATATGCTCTTTCCTTGCATAAGGAATTTTGCATGACAATGTTTTTTACTTTCAATGGTAAAAGTCTAAATTCCACACAGATTAATTGTTTGACAAGGCATTGGTCTGTTGCAGATGCACATGTAAAATACGGTATACCTTACTCCATACCAATTAAGGCATCTAATGATATTCATCAGACCTATCACAGTTGATTCTGATATTGTCTTCAGTCATTAATTTAGTAGGATTTGCTAATCATCCCTGATTGTCTGGATTTTTCTAATGGTTAGTGCAGTTTCTGTCTGATCAGCTCCTTATACAACATCTGAAGTGACTGTGAAGGTACTATTTTGTTTGCATCCTGAGGATTCTTCAGAAACAAGGTTATCAAAGATTCAGACAGTACAAGAAGCAAGAGGTGTGAGAATGATTCTGATTGAAGAGATTGTCAATCTTTCTAAGATATACATTTTGTCATTTTCTGATTTTTAAGAAAACCTAGCTCCTATAAATGTATGACACTGAAACATCCTATAGGGCCATTGGCAATGCTTTTATCATTTTTTGTTTGGTAACTTGAGATAAGGGTTTAACTTCAAGCAGAGAATTGTTTTTTAATGCATCATTTCAAATGCTTAAATTTTCAAATGGAAGAGGCCAAATGGGCCTTTGATGAAGCTAGCAGCTCAACTGAACCATGGAATTGACAAACTAGAGATCCAATTGAGGGAGCTGTGAGATAGATCTAGAACAATGATGGGCGTACGTCACCACCACCTCAGTCCTCACACAGGCAAGCAACGTTGCAGCATAAATGGGAACATTGGATGAAGTTAAGGGATCTCATTATGATCATATCTACTTGCTTTCTATATCAAATGCTCTATGTTTGTTCTGTAACAGTCAATTGAAAAACATATCTGGATATTCTTTTTTGTTTTTTTTGGTTTCTTTCAATGCCCTCATGTACTAAATTGTTGTCTTTTGTAATTGATTTTTGGCGCTCCTTTCAAAGTGCTATGTTTGCAAAGTATAATGCTTGACAATGTTCTTGACTGTAAGCTCGCGGGCTTTGGAGAAGCCCGCGGGCTTCTACAAAGCCCTCGAGCTAACAGTGCTCGCGTGCTTTGGAGAAGCCCGCGAGCACTGTTAGCTCGCGGGCAAGGCGGAGGGTAGGGCACACGGCCAGGGGCCAAAAAATTTAAAACACAGAAAATAACAAAATAAAAGTAAAACAAAGAATGCAAAGCCAAAAATCTAACCTGGAAACGCAGTCACCACGAAAATGAAAAAACCCTCCTTTAGCTTTTAGCTCAGTCACCACTTCAGTCGCCAGGGAGAAGCTCAGTCGCATGCCAAAGCTCAAAAAAATGAAATGAGAAAATATAAAACACTATAAACTTAAAACTCAACATTTTTTTTTTTCAACCGGCGTTTCCCAGGCATTTCCCAGTGAGAAACTTGAGGAAACGTCTCCCTGGGAGATTCAAGAGAGGGACGCTTCCTCAAAAGGCCTCCGCCTCCTGAAACTTGATGTTTTGGGGCTATGCCCCCGCGGAACACTGCTTAGCAATGAAAAGATTGAGGCATCTTATGAGGAAGTTATGCCAACCAAAGAAATGATCAAGCACGAAGTCACAACTTGCAGCCATGGGACTGAGTTGGTGAGGGAGTTCACTTCCAGAAGTCTTCTTTGCAAGTTCTAAAGCAGGGGTCAAGAGGGAGTTTTGTAACTCACTGAGAAGAAGTGAAGATTACTGTATTGCAAAGCTAGGTGCTAAAACTTTAGAAGATCCCTTCAGCTGTTGAGATCAGAATTGCTCAAGACTGTCATCTGGATTTGTCATTGGTAGCTCCGCAAACCTATTCAGAATAGTGAGATATGAGATGAGGTCGAGGAGGACTATCCTGAACTCTCTTCAATACCAAAGGTGTGCGCTGGAAAACATTTATCTAAGTCAAAGTGTTGCAGACAATCCTGGACGAAGAGGTCAGAAGGTTGATGCAAGTGCCTGAAGATTTAGAGGGAGCCTGCTGAGCCTGAAGAAGATGGTAATCTTGTTGCAGCTAAGCATATCCTGAGATACTTGCGTGGCACAGTTGGATATGGATTGAGATATTCTTCAGGTTGGGTCTGCTATGACTTTCTGGTGTAGCAGGAAGCAGTCTTCAATAGGACTGAGTACAACAGAGGCCGAGTTCATTGCAGCTTGCATGGCAACTCGGGAAGCAGTGTGGCTTCGTAAGCTCCTTGCAGGATTGTTTGGACAATCAATGGAGTCTACTATTATTCATTGTGAGTTGTGTGAAGCCTTCTATCAATCCTGTGTTTCATGACAGCTCCAAGCATGTTGAGATCAAGTACCACTATATCAGAGATATGGTACTGCGGAAGGCTGTACAGTTGAGGTACATCAACACTGATGAGCAGATGGCAGATATTCTCACCAAGCCTCTCGCCAGGATAAAGTTGTGTACTTTCGAGATAAGCTTGGTATGATGGAGAATCCAGCCTTAACTGAGAAAGAGTCTCAGCATCAGTGACCCTGTTTAATGAGTTCTTCTCGGTGAGAGAAGTTCGAGGTGAAATCCCTTGTTAATGCATTTTCTTCTGTGACGGAAGAATTTGAGGTGTGCCCCTCGTTTCCACCCTCCGAGCTAAGTCATGGTGGATGTCATGTGTGCGCGTAATCTACGACATATGTTGTAATTTCTTTTGTCACCTTCCGAGAGTCATGGTGAAAGTCACGTTGAGGTGACAACATCATGCAAGTGATGAACACTTGTACATACTATTGCATTTTCTTCTGTGACGGAAGAATTTGAGGTGAAAGCCCTTGTTTCCACCCTCTGAGAGAGTCATGGTGGATGTCATGTGTGTGACTCCATGACAGCATCACGTGAGAGAGTCCGTGATGATTTCTTGTGTACTTGTGTTTTCACCCTCTGGGAGAGCCATGGTGAAAGTCACGTTGAGGTGACAACGTCATGCAAGTGATGAACACTTGTACATACCATACATGGGTGTAGCCATGATGGTTGATATCACATTGATGTGATATGCTTTCACGATGAGGTGATAAGCTCCTTTCCATACATGGGTGTAGCCATGGTGGTCAATATCACAATGAGGTGATATGTTATTTCACACATGGATGTAGCCATGATGTTCGTCATCACGTTGAGGTGATATCCTTCTCTTTATATCTGATTGCAGGCAATGATGGCTAATGGATCTCATATTGAGATGATTCGTATTGTGCAGTTGGAAGTTCTCTCCCTAGCTGAGAGGGAGTGTTAATGATATAGCAGCTTCAGTCGTTCCTTCCAGCTTGGCTCTATTGAATGAAGCATAAAATTAAATGATAGCCTGTCGGCTATTTAATTTGTGGTCTTATATTTAAGTGGAGGCTCGAATGTCTTGAGGCCGACCTATCTTATATTCCTTATGATTATATTGAGGCCGACATTCTTTATGATTGTATTTTGGCCGACATTATTGATGACTTGTAATTAATATTTACTTTGGCCGACCTTATGATATGAAGAGGTGCGACCTCTCTAAGTTGGATATATATACAAGATCATTCGTCCATTGCAAATCTATCCAATCTTCAGTTCGGTTATTCATATAGAAGAGTGCGAAGATCATCTTGTGTGCATGATCATCAAAGGGCGAAGAACTCAGTCAAGTGCGAGTGTTCTCAAGTGAATTGCCAAGTGCGAATTCTATCACACATCAGTTCGGTTATTCACACAAGCTCAGTATTATCAAGTGCGAAAATATATTGAGAGACTGCGAATCATTGCGAACTCTGCCATATCGGATCTTTGTCAAGAGCGAACTCTATCAAGTACGCAAGGGTGATGTTCAGTGCAAGCATGAATACAGTGCGAGTGCGAATGCATGATTCAGAGCAATCATATGCAATGCAAATAGCTCATACAGTGCGAAGCATTATGATAATGCGAATTCATACATAGCAGGTTGAGAACCATTAGTGTTTGTGCATATTGTCAGGTGCTATTTCTGTAGATCTGTTGACAGTAAATTACGGATATTGCCAGGTACGAATTGGCAGACTGTTATCTGTTTTACATATTGTCAGGTGCTGGATATTGGTCTTGTGTTAGACCTCATTGTAATGTGTAAAATTGTCACTGATATAACAAATATAAGAGAGATCTTTGTTGCTGGGTTTTTCTCCCTCGAGAGGAGGGTTTTCCCAGGGTATCTGCTGTGTTATTTTTGTCTGATTTTGAATTATTTTCTGTGCATTTAAATCTGATCACGAAATTTAACATGGCCAACCCTTGATCCCCAATATTTCTTCCTATGTTTTCATTCCCCTCCTAAGTTCCTAGCATGTGTCATATTGTTCCTAGTAGTCTATTTTTGGAACCATTACTTTCAAAGTGGAACCTTTCCCACCCACGATCATTGTTCAAATTTGAAGTTGTGAGTGTATGGCTGACCTATTCTATTTGTGGAGGATATAAAAGAGCAAATGTTTTCATCAAAGATTATCATCTACACTTAATCAAATTCCTTTCAAAATCAATTTTGAGCACATGTGCGAGTGTGGGAATCTAGGATGAAAAATCTAGTGATTTCAAAGGACGATCTCATATATAATTCATATTTGAGCTTCATTTGACACAGACTCCATATGCATTGTTTTGGTTCAATTTGCAATTGTTGTCGGTATGAATTGCTATTGTAGTTACCAATATTGCAAAATTATTTGAATGTAATACAGCCATTATTGTAATAAGAAAGAGATTGGGATTCACACATGTTATTTGTTGTTCATTATAATAAGAAGATTGGGAGTTATTTTATCATTTGTTGTTTGAAATGTAATGATATTGCTGATGCATAAACAATAATTTTAATCTGGGATATCTAAGATGTGAGTGAATGCTAGGGCTGATAATTTTCTTACTCAAATAATAAGTGTCTGTGGAAGGTTACGAATCAGATTTGTATTATTGTTTTGGCCTTGGACAATACAAAAGTTGGGGCTTCAACATCTATAAAACACAAGCAATTTCTTCATTATAGCATCTCATATTTTACATACCGAAACTCGATCGAAATTGTTTGAGCACCTGTATTCATTCAACAATCTAAAGACAAAACCCCTTGGATGCTGAAATCAAAAAATGAAACCCCTTTGGCTTCTTGAGTGCAATCTCATACAGGGGGTGGATTATGCACTTTAAAGATTGTTTGGTTTTCAGCATACTTTTTCAGTATTTTGTTTGTAAGATTTGTGAAGGAAGGAGCTTCAACATACAGAGTTTTATTTGCAGATTTGAATATCTCTTCTTTTGCTGTTATATCTGTTGTATTTTAGCTTACTACAACATATTTTATTAATAGAAATCAGCTCCAGCATATTCGGAAAGTCACTCATTGTTTATGCAAATAATGTTAAATTGTGTTCATTGTTTTGAATAAATTCAGTTCATGTACTTTCTATATTTGTTCAAATTATATTGAGATGTGTTACATCCCACCCTAGTTTTCAAAAGACTACTTTTACTTTCAGTAATTTTTACAATGAAATGCTATAAACTCTTGAAACTCAATGATGCTATGATGAAATACGTAATGCTTTGATTTAAGTTTCTGGTTGAGTTATGGATTGTCATGTCCCCCAAAATTGTAACACCGAATATAAATCATTAAAATACAAATAACAAAATCAAATAAATATCAAAATGTAAATATAAGTAATTGCCATTTAAATATTATTATTATAATTATAATTATCAAGATAATATTATAATTATAAATATAAATATTGGTAATATAAAATAAATATTAAATATCATACAAAAAGAGATATAAAATAATATTAATAAAAATAAATTGAACAAGAATATTTAAACAAAATATATTATCAGCAAATAAAGTATATTAAACAGCATCAAATAAGGCATCAATTCTCAAGAGGCACATAAACAACAGACTTCAAAAGCCACGATTCCTAAAAGTAGCCACACTTAAAATAATAATAGAGCAATTACACCCAAGATAAATATTAAACAGACCAGATAAATATGAGTATTAAATAATAATTCAACGATTCCTAAAGAAATAATCATTATTAATAATTACTAGCAAATAACTTGGAGCAGTCCTTCCTCAGCTCACCCACTTATTAATTAAAGAAACAAACAAACAATTAAATGGAGTGGAAGTGATGCAAAGACACACCCCTTATGTGGTGCGATTCATACCATAAAGACATGACCTTTGGAATACTATGCCTCTTGGCAGATCGGTTATAAAAGAGAAGACAATTGCAAGCAAGTAGACAATGGTGGAAAACTGATAATTACATCTGTGTATTATCGGACTGGAGAACTCATATAGAGCTGACCAGCCCCTCTATTGATGAATACATAAATTGCTATAATCTGAAGCAGCATCATTAATTCGCATAAGGAATATGGGAATAGTTATGGAGAATTAAATATATATTATATACAGCAGATACATGTACACACTTTACAGCAAATCTGGAGTGCTCTAAGGAATGTTAGCATATATATATATATATATATATATATTCCAGAACAGCATATCCAAGTGCTCTTGAGAGCCATGATCATCATAGCAGAAATATGAAGGAAGGGAATAGAATAAAAGGCATGGCTGGCGGGAAATAAAGAGGTTCTACAGAACGGTAGCTTGGAGAAATAGGGATATCTGCAGAATTGACCAGGAATAAGGAGATAAGTATTTTATGAATTTAAATAATATGTTAGATAAATGTTTGTACATTTGAATAATAATGATGTTGATAAATACATCATGGATTTCAATAATAGTGTAATTAATAATAATTTATACATATGCTATTTATTTAATGTTATCTATTTTTTATTGATGACATGGGGAATAATGAATCATGTGTGCTACTTGTTATCTTGTAACATTGCTGATATGTTTGCTCCATTGACATTATGGTATTATATATATTATATATATGATTATATCATTATACAATAATAAAATTCTTGAGCCTTATACGTAATCATGATTATTTGTAGAAAAATGAATAGATTTATGAATGTCTTTATCCTATGATTGATCAAGAAAAGGAGAAAAAGAATATATAATGCGAACACTAGACCATCATAAAAGGATATCTTTGAGAAATCAGGGCTAGATTTAGGGTTTCCCAAAAAGGGGACATTACAAGTGATATCAGAGCATAATCCTGCCATCCTATGGAAGAAAGGTCAAATAAAAGGATACAAGACTTCAGAGACTCCATATGCGTGTACCCATGTGTATACTTGGTGACTTTGGGATGGTGGACGAACCCACAGTGTAGTATTGGATGCATCAAATCCCCTTCCCAATTGTCAAACTGTATATTTGGCTTTATGGGGTTGAGGACGGACCCACGGTGTATTATGGGATGCACCGAATCCTCTTCCCATTTGCCCAATGGTGTAGAAGACTAGAGGAAAGGATTGGACCCACAATGTAGTGCGCAATACACCAATATTCTTTCTATCTGAAATGCATTATGGACATGGGTATGTCAGCCTTTGTGATGTGCTAGTTAGCCATTGAAACAATTGCAAGCATTATTTGAAGAAGTAGCAGCTTATGACAAGTGGGAAAAAGAAATGTATGGAGACCAAGGCACCAATGCAGCCAAGAAGACCTTACAAGGATATTGCAAAGAGAGTTGAGGACCTACAAGAAGGGGAAATGGCATGTGTTTCATCCTCTAAGTACCCCACCCATATGGATAGCAAAAGCCACATGGGCCAAGAGGGGTATACTACTCTTGGGCTTAGAGGGAGTGACTACCTAGGACACCCTACTGTAGCTGCACCCTCAATCTCCCAACATGATTAAGCAATAAAGGTTCTAATAAGGGGAACGGTGATAGGACGCCTCATTAGGTACCCCACCCATATGGATGGCAAGGGCCACATGGGCCAAGAGGGGTGTATTGCTCTTGGGCCTAGGTTAGAGGGTTTCTTGGGCACCCTATCAGACCATTTTGTTCCAAGGAAAATGAATTAGAAGACCTCTTCTAGATACGCCACCCAAGAGGGGCAAGATGAGCCCACTTGGGCCAAGGGGGTACTTGCCTCTGGGGTATCCAAGGGTATTGCCCTTGGGTCTAGAGGAATTGAGACACTAAGTGTATCCACTAAGTTCGCCACTCCAAGGGTGGAATTGTCTTGGTTCAGACATTCCTGCCGCTTGGGGCCAAGAGGTGGGTTTTCTTGGTCGGACACTTGTGCCCTTGGGTTTAGATCATAGTTACAGACTAGCCAAACTTCAGAGTACTTTCATGAGTAATGACCCTAAATGAGTCCAGAGACTCGGCTGCCGAGTACTCGCGAGACTCGCCGGACTCACAGACTCGCCGAGTTTTGTGCCTCAGACTCGGCCATTTTAATTAAATTTTTTAAAAAATTGCAATCTTTAATTTACAAATTTTTTAATTAAATGGTTTGCGCCATGAAGGTTTGTGTGGTTTGAAGGTCTTCATTTGGGCTTGGTGGGGCTCATGCCTCGACCCTCTGTGTATCGCGATGAGCACGCCCGAGGTACCAAGGAAGTGCCTCATTGCAGAACCTTGCCCCAAACCCCTGCGGGCACTACCTTCGATCCTGTTGGGGTGTTTCCCCCAAAACCTCATCAAACTATAGGTCTAAGCATGTTATAGGCCAATGATGAATCATGATCATTAAACCTACAAAATACATATCCCCTGTTGCAAATCTTTGCATCTTTTGCAGTCAAAGCCATAATCAAGGATTATCTTGTTCCATACATTAGACAACAAAGCATGCAGTCTTGAAGGCTACAATAAAATTTTAATAATAAATTCCTCACTTGAATATACACACCAATCATTGAGATGCAAGCAAATATCATGGCTGCATCATCATCTATGACCTATCTTAGACACTAGCGCATGACTTGTCGTGATGTTGGGATGAGTAATGCAAGCTCTTTTGAGCCATAGACTTATATTTTTATTTTGATATTTGTTTTGATGCCATGGATTTCATATTCCATGAGTTTTGTATACATTTGACAATATTTATATATTTGAATGTGTTATTTCCTTCAGCTAAAATTTGCGTTTATACTTATGTGATCGATGTATGTTTGTGTATGAGATCATAGTAATTTCTATTTGATGATGTTATTGTGTCTTTAAGGTTTATTTATTAAAGGGTGCGTGAAACAAGTGTTAAATCCTTAAAAATCTCTAAATTTCTTGGGTTTTTCTATTTGCCGAGTCTTTGCCGAGTCGGCTCCGAGTCCGAATCCAGTCAAAATAGCTTGTCAAGTCAGAGGCAGTCATTGCAAGGGAAGGATTCCATTTACGTGGTAGTGGACAGGTTGACAAAATTTGGCCATTTCTTTACTATACTGCTAACCAAGGTTTACAACGTTACAGATGGCTGATTTATTCTTCAAGGAGGTGTTTAGATTACATGGGGTGCCAAAAAATATCATAAGTGACAGGGACAGCAAATTCATGAGTTTGTTTTGGTAGGAATTATTCAAACTATATGGAACAGAGTTGACTCTCAGCCCTAGCTACCACCCCCAAACAGATGGTCAGACTAAAATAGTTAACAAGTGGTTAGAGGGGTACATGAGGAATTACGTTCAGGGGCAGCAAAAGGCTTGGGTTAGATGGCTGCATCTAGGGGAGTTCTACTACAATTCCACCTACCATATGTCCATCAAGATGTCACCATTCATGGCACTCTATGGGTATGAGGCTCCTAGCTTCATTGATTTACTATTTGGTGATTGTTGAGTGCCCAGGGCTAAGGACTTCCTACAGGAGAGTCAGGATATCATGAGATCATTGAGAGAAAATATCCAGCAGGCACAAAATCAGTAAAAGATGTACACTGACCAGCACCGGATTGAAAGAGAATTTGAGGTGGGGGATATGGTATATGTTCGACTACAGCCCTACAGGTAGACCACTCTCAAAAAGAGTGGAGCGGAGAAGTTGAAACCACGTTTTTATGGCCCGTTCAGAGTTGTCAGGAGAGTTGGTAAGGTTGCCTATGAGCTGGAGTTACCGGAGGATAACAGGGTGCATAATGTTTTTCATGTATCATGCCTTAAGGCTCTGGGACATAAAGTAGTACCTTCAACAGTGTTACCTCCTTTGGATGAGGAGGGGAGATTGGAGTTGATACCAGAGGCAATCATTGATTTCAGGGTGAGGACAGTCAGGAGGAGAGTGATTACTGAGTACTTGGTGAAGTGGAGGGATTTACCAGTTGAGGATGTGACATGGGAGAGCGAGCAGATACTTCAACACCCAGCGTTACGATTGCTCGAGGGCAAGCAATCTTTGGGGAGGGGGGACCATAATGTCCCCTCCTAGTCAGGATCAGTGGACATTACCTCTAGCCAATTCCCGAGTTCCTGTTGGCTAGGTAGTTCAGTTAAGGGACTCAATTCCAATTGAGTTGGTGTTTTTGCCAAGCACTTTCTATTTTTAGCAAGGGTCAGTCGATGAGGGTTGCCTGCAGTGAGCCTCGGTGTATTTCAGTTAATTTCCAGTTTGAGCCTTTGGACGGTGATTTACTATTTTTAGCATTTACTAAAAATAGTAAGTCCATTTTTGGAGCACTAGACTAGGTCAGGCTTGTCAGTATGGCATATTCAGATGACTAAGTCACTTTGGAGAAATTATTTTAATATTTGATTAATGTCATAAAAAGTGTGCAAATAAAGTGACTTTATATTTTAAAGTTAAAAGGGGGGTCATAAGGGGACTTTATAAAAATGTGACCAAGGCACCTAGTCAATCAACTTGAAGTTGTTTTTAAAAGTTTAAATATTAACACTTCACCTTGGGTGTCCTTACTTGGGAGGAAAAAGAATTAAAATTAAATTAAAACAAAAGTCACTCAAGCATGGCGTGGGTTTTAGGGGTTTTGGGCGCCCAACTCAAGCTTGAATAAAGGACAATTTTGGAGCCTCATTTTCACTTATGCTGGAGATTGTTTGACAGGGATACGTTGCTGGTTTGAAGCCAGAGATTGCAAGACGGAGTTGAGGACGATACCGCTCAGTTCTAAGACTAGCCCCGACAGTGAAAGACCTTGCTCAAGCTGGTGTTGGGTGTTTTCAATCAGAGAACACAACAAGGCTTTCAAAGATGAAGATATTTCAGTATTTTTGAGTGGTTTGCAGTAGGTTTTTGGTGTGAGTTTGCTGGTGTAGTGTGGAGTGCTTTATATTTTAAGTTTTTGTGTGTTTTTGCATGATTCCAGGAGCTTTGCAATTGAACTGGAGACCCAAGTTTTTGCTCATATCTCAGAAATGACAGAAGATTTCAAAATGGGTATTTGATAGATCATTTCCTCATACTATGGCGACCCTATTGGCACAAGATCAGAATTTTTGGTGAAGTTTACATTTTTTCCAAGAAAAATCGCCCTTCTTGAGTGGTACAGCCTCCTTGGGAATTGTGCACAGTGATTGTTGGGTTGGAAGAAGGTTTCATCATTGGTTTCAAGGACCCTTTTGCCTGCTCTTAATCTCCATACAGCTTGGGCGCATCATCTAGCATCTTGGTTGAAGGTGCTTTTTCAAAGAGGACTTCAAATTTGTTGTTTGGACATATTTTCCAGGTCTGAAATAAAGTTTAAATTCTGATTTTATGTTATTTGTATGACTGAAAACATATTTGAAGAAATCAGAAAACTCTTGCTTCTGAAAGTGTTATTTTCAGCTTCTTTATGCTCTTTATATTTACTATTTATGCACAATGTTCAAATTTAAACATGCAATGTAAAACCCTTTCAAAAACTTCAAGAAACAATTTCAAACAGCAAATAGCAACAGGGAAAAAACAAAAAATAAAAATTAGGGGTAGTATATTACAGTGGTATCAGAGCTAAAATAGACCTGTCGGCCAGTGGGTACACTTTCCTATGAGCCAGAGTGACAAAGAGAGGAGGTATTTAGAGAGAAGTAGAAAAAAGGAAGAGAGTTTCTGGGAACACTAGTTATCATCTGAGGAAGAACAGCAAATTGAAACTTCATCTAGTGGGTCTTCTAACACAGGCAATATGGGAGACAGGGATGGAAATGGTAATGGGAATGAAAGAAACAACAGGAATGAAGAACCACTGGATAGAATGGCAATTTTACTAGACACTTTAGTCAAGGGACAATTGAGGGCAGCACAACAACAATAGGAGACTAATAACAAGTTGGCTAATTTGGTGCAGAGAATGGATCAATTGGGTAATGGGAATAGGATAGGGCAGCAAGGAGGTGGAAACCAACAAGCTTTGGCAAAACCTCTTATGCCAAACTTTCCACCAAGGTTAGAAGCTCCTATGAACCCTGAACTTACATTATTAGAGCAGTGGGATCAATTTAGACAGGACTGGATAGATGCAGGACTCGGTTTTCAAATGGATATTTCACTTAGAGACTATATTGACTTGAGGATGAGACACTCCAGTCAAAGAGGAAACAGGGACCAACAACATGAATTACGGAGAAAGATTGGGAAGCTCACACTTCCTTACTTTGATGGGTCTAGGAAGATGGCAGCCAGGGCGTGGGTGCAAAAACTAGACACATATTTCACATTCAATCCTATGTCGGAACTTGAGTCTATTCAGTATGCATCTATACACTTGGATGGCGTGGCTCATGAGTGGTGGTACAACGGAATGATAACTTTAGGGCATGCTCAAATCACCTCTTTCAGGGAGTTCACCGAATTGTTGATTGAAAGATTTGATAAAAAGGATTCTGAGCTGCATTTTAAGGAGTTGGCACAACTCAAACAATGGGGTTTTGTGGACACATCAAATTTTCACAAGTTATCTGTACTTGTGACTAATAGCTCTGAGAGGAGGTTGGTTGTGTTGTTCATAGATGGATTATCAAACCCCTTGAGAGGTTGGATTAAAGCATTCAACCCTCCTAGCCACAAGGAAGCCATTAAAAAGGCTAGGGACACGGAGACATCAACATTTAAAAGAAAATTTCAATCCAAGAGCTTGCTGCCCAAGAAAGATAAGAACAAGAAATTCACTCCAAAAGAGCATGAACAGCCTAAGAAACAGTATACGAAGCTTGACAGTGAGACCCTTAATGAGCTGAGAAGAAAGGGACTATGTTTTACTTGTAGAGAACCATACACATAGGGTCACAAATGTACTTCTAAAGCTAAGGCTTTGCTAATAAAATACCAATCAGACGAAGATGAGGTTGCTGAAAATTTAGAACAGCAAGCTAAAACTGAAGAAAGTGAAGAGGAAAAGGCTCCAGAAGAAGAGGGAAGGGGGAAGAAAACAATGTGATGTTATCCCAGCTTCATAGCTTCCAGAAGAATGAGTCAATGCATATTAGAGGTGTGATTCAGGGGCAGCGAATGGTAGCCTTGATTGATATAGGAGCCACCCACAATTTCATAGATGAGGGCCTTGTAGCACGTAGAGGGCTCAAGACACAGGAGGTTGGCAGATTTAGAATTATGGTGGCGAATGGTTTCACTATTCAATGCACTCGGATGGTTCCACAGTTGAGTGTTCAGTTGGGCAGCCATGAGATAAAAGAAGATTTTTATGTTGTGGGCATTGGAGACACAGATGCAGTGTTGGGAATTCAATGGCTACGTTCGTTGGGAGAGATCACTCTCAACTTTCAGACTATGGAGTTAAAATTCAAATCGGGTGGTAAGAATGTCATCTTGAGAGGCTTGTCCAATGGAGGACCGTGTGTTGTAACCTTCAAACGCATGGCAAAATTTTTTAGACATGATTAGATTGAGTGGGCAGCGGAGGGTATTGTCATGCCTACAGTCACCGAGGAGGTCAAAAGGTCCTATCCACCTGATATACAGGAGCTCCTTACCAAGAGGAGCAAGGTGTTTGGTAGTATTCCTCTAGGTAGACCACCGGATAGGGGTATTGAGCACGTCATTGAGTTGGAGGAGGGAGCCAAACCAATCATTACCACTCCCTACCATCATCCGAAGAGGCACAAAGATGAAATTGAGAAGGCTATTCAAGAGCTGATTGAGATGGGGCACATAAGACCAAGCAAGAGCCCATTTGCTTCTTCAGTAGTTTTGGTGAAGAAGGACGGAACCATGCGCATGTGTGTGGACTACAAGGAGTTGAATAAGAAGACAGTCAAGAACAGGTATCCCATTCCGCGCATAGATGAGTTGATCGATGAGCTACATGGTGCAGTGTACTCTAAAATTGACTTGAAATCAGGCTATCATCAGATTAGAGTGAGGGAAGAGGGTGTGGAGAAGGCTGCCTTTAGGTGCCACTTTGGGCACTTTGAATTCTTAGTCATGCCTTTTGGCTTGACAAATGCACCAGCCACTTTCCCGTCATGCATGAATAGAGTTTTCAGCAAGCAGCTCCGTAAGTATGTCTTGATATTCTTTGATGACATTCTTATCTTTAGTAGGTCTTGGGAGGAGCATTTGAAACACTTAGATGAGGTGCTTGGCATACTTGAGAGGGAGTTATTATTTGCAAAAGAATGTAAGTGTGAATTTGGCATGACTGAGTTACTTTACTTGGGGCACATCATTAGTGCAAATGGAGTGCGGGTAGATCCTGATAAAATTAAGGCAATACAAGACTGGCTGCCACCTACCAATTTATCACAGCTTAAGGGGTTCTTTGGACTTTGTGGATTTTACAGGAGGTTCGTGAAAGGGTTCTCACAGGTTGCTGCCCCACTTACAGACTTGACAAAAAAGGGGGCATTCTCTTGGTCCGAATCAGCACAAAGAGCTTTTGATCAGTTCAAGGTATTGATGAGTTCATGCCCTGTTTTAGCCATTCCATATTTCTCTAAACCATTTGAGCTAGAGTGTGATACTTCAGGAGAAGGTATAGGGGTTGTCTTAATGCAAAGCAAACATCCTATAGCATTTGAGAGCAGAAAATTGAGAGGGGCTGAAAAAAAATATTCTATATATGATAAAGAAATGTTAGCTATAATGCATGCTTTGACTAAGTTTAGACAGTGCCTTGTTGGGGGCAGATTTATAGTCAAAACGGATCATAACAACCTCAAATACTTCTTAAATCAGAAAGACCTCAGTGAAAGGCAGCAAAAATGGGTGGCAAACTTCAAGCCTTTGACTTCAACATTGAGTATGTGAAAGGGAAACGAAATATAGTTGTTGATGCACTTTCTAGGAGGCCACATTTGTGCATTATTTTTGAGATAGCAGCAGATTGGAAAGAGGCAATACAAGCTGATTATGCAAAGAACTCATTCACGAACAGCATACTAGATGGCGCATTGGCTGATGAGAGGTATAGTGTTAAGGATGAAATGATTTTTTATAAGGAATGAATACTCTTAGTGGCTGAAACTATGTTTTTGGATCAAATTTTGAAGGCATTTCATGACACTCCATTGGCTGGTCACCCAGGTTTTTATAAGACATATAGGTAGATCCGTGAGAGGTTCTCATGGAAGGGGATGAAAGACTATATAACCAAGTATGTTCGTGAGTGTCAGGTGTGTCAACAAAATAAAAATGAGCACACATTTTCTGCTGGTCTGCTGCAAACATTACCCATTCCCACTCAAAAATGGGAGAGTATAACTATGGACTTCATCACAAGACTTCCCAAGGTGCAAGGGAAGCATTTCATTTGCGTGGTAGTGGACAGGTTGACAAAATTTGGCCATTTCTTTGCTATATCAGCAGGGTTTACAGTGTTACAGGTGGCTGATTTATTTTTCAAGGAGGTGTTTAGACTACATGGGGCACCAAAAAATATCATAAGTGACGGGGACAGAAAATTCATGAGTTTGTTTTAGCGGGAATTATTCAAACTATGTGAAACAGAGTTGACTCCCAGCACTAGCTACCACCCCCAAACAGATGATCAAACTGAAATAGTTAACAAGTGGTTGGGGGGGTACATGAGGAATTACGTTCAGAGGCAGCAAAAGGCTTGGGTTAGATGGCTGCATCTAGGAGAGTTCTACTACAATTCCACCTACCATATGTCCATCAAGATGTCACCATTCATGGCAATCTATGGGTATGAGGCTCCTAGTTTCATTTATTTACTATTTGGTGATTGTCGAGTGCCCAAGGCTAAGGACTTCCTGCAGGAGAGTCAGGATATCATGAGATCATTGAGAGAAAATATCCAACGGGCACAAAATCAGCAAAAGATGTACGCTGACCAACACCGGATTGAGAGAGAATTTGAGGTGGGGGATATGGTATATGTTTGATTACAACCATACAGGCAGTCCACTCTCAAAAAGAGTGGAGCAAAGAAGTTGAAACCACGTTTTTATGGCCCGTTCAAAGTTGTCAGGAGAGTTAGTGAGGTTGCTTATGAGCTAGAGTTACCGGAGGATAGCAGGGTGCATAATGTTTTTCATGTATCACGCCTTAAAAAGGCTCTGGGACATAACGTAGTACCTTCAGCAGTGTTACCTCCTTTGGATGAGGGGAGATTAGAGCTGATACCAAAGGCAATCATTGACTTCAGGGAGAGGACAGTCAGGAGGAGAGTGATTACTGAGTACTTGGTGAAGTGGAGGGATTTACTAGTTGAGGATGCGACATGGGAGAGCATGCAGATACTTCAACACCCAGCGTTACGATTGCTTGAGGGAAAGCAATCTTAGGGAGAGCGGACTGTAATGTCCCCTCCTAGTCAAGATCAGTGGACATTACCTCTAGCCAATTCTCGAGTTCCTGTTGGCTAGGTGGTTCAGTTAAGGGACTCAATTCCAGTTGAGTTGGTGTTTTTGCCAGGCACTTTCTATTTTTAGCAGGGATTAGTGGATAAGGGTTGTTTGCAGTGAGCCTTGGTGTATTTCAGTTAATTTCTAGTTTGAACCTTTGGACGATGATTTACCATTTTTAGCATTTACTATAAATAGTATGTCCATTTTCGGAGCACTGGACCACGTCAAGCTTGTCAGTATGGCATATTCAGATGACTAAGTCACTTTGGAGAAATTATTTTAACATTTGATTAATGTCTTGAAAAGTGAGCAAATAAAGTGACTTTATATTTTAAAGTTAAAAGGGGTCATAAGGGAACTTTATAAAAATGTGACCAAGGTGCCTAGTCAATCAACTTGAAGTTGTTTTTAAAAGTTTAAATATTAACACTTCACCTTGGGTGTCCTTACTTGGGAGGAAAAAGAATTAAAATTAAATTAAAACAAAAGTCACTCAAGCATGGCGTGGATTTTAGAGGTTTTGAGCGCCTAACTCAAATTTGAATAAAGGACAATTTTGGAGCCTCATTTTCACTTATGCTGGAGATTGTTTGGCAGGGATACGATGCTGGTTTGAAGCCAGAGATTGCAAGACGGAGTTGAGGACGATACCCCTCAGTTCTAAGACTAGCCCCGGCAGTGAAAGACCTTGCTCAGGCTAGTGTTGGGTGTTTTCAATCAAAGAACACAACAGCACTTTCAAAGTTGAAGATATTTCAGTATTTTTGAGTGGTTTGCAGTAGCTTTTTGGTGTGAGTTTGCTGGTGTGGTGTGGAGTGCTTTATATTTTCAGTTTTGGTGTGTTTTTTAATGATTTCAAGAGCTTGGCAATTGAACTGGAGACCCAAGTTTTTGCTCATATCTCATAAATGACAGAAGATTTCAAAATGGGTATTTGATAGATCATTTCCTCATACTAGAGCAACCCTATTGGCACAAGATCAGAATTTTTGGTGAAGTTTACATTTTTTCCAAGCAAAATCACTCTTCTTGAGAGGTACGGCCTCCTTGGGAACTGTGCACAGTGATTGTTGGGTTGGAATAAGGTTTTATCATCAGTTTCGAGGAACCTTTTGCCTACTCTTAATCTCCATACAGCTTGGGCGCATCATCTAGCATGTGAAGGCGTGTTTTCAAAGAGGGCTTCATATTTGCTGTTTGGACATATTTTCCAGGTCTGAAATAAAGTTTAAATTCTGATTTTATGTTATTTGTATGAATGAAAACATATTTGAAGAAATCAAAAAACTGTTGCTTCCGAAAGTGTTATTTTCAGCTTCTTTATGCTCTCTTTATATTTACTGTTTATGCACAATGTTCAAATGTAAGCATGCAATGTAAAACCCTTTCAAAAACTTCAAGAAACAATTTCAAACAGCAAACAGCAACAGGGAAAAAACAAAAAACAAAAAATTGGGGGTAGTTTATTACAGGTTGGGAGGCACTAACAAATTAACTTATGTAAAACTGAATTATTATTAATATCCAAATGCAATAATAAAGAGTTGTGATTATTGAAGTGAAAAGGTGTGACTCCCTCAAATTTGTAATACAAAAGGGGAGCATTTCAACAAGAGAATCCAATTAAGAATAGAGCCTTAGTTAACCTTGCAAGAGACTTAAATTAGGCCATCAAGAATAGGGAGGAGGTATGAAAGGACATGACTCCTAATGTGAAAAGATGTTTGGAATAGTGATTGCTTGAGGACAAGCAATCTTGGGTGGGGAGGACTGTCATGTCCCCCAAAATTGTAACACCAAATATAAAACATTAAAATACAAATAACAAAATCAAATAAATATCAAAATGTAAATATAAGTAATTGCCATTTAAAATATTATTATTATAATTATAATTATCAAGATAATATTATAATTATAAATATAAATATTGGTAATATAAAATAAATATTAAATATCATACAAAAAGAGATAAAATAGTATTAATAAAAATAAATTGAACAAGAATATTTAAACGAAATATATTATCAGCAAATAAAGTATATTAAACAGCATCAAATAAGGCATCAATTCTCAAGAGGCACATAAACAACAGACTTCAAAAGTCTGTATTCCTAAAAGTAGCCACACTTAAAATAATAATAGAACAATTACACCCAAGATAAATATTAAATAGACCAGATAAATATGATGAAGTATTAAATAATACTTCAACGATTCCTAAAGAAATAATCATTATTAATAATTACTAGCAAATAACTTGGAGCAGTCCTTCCTAAGATCACCCACTTATTAATTAAAGAAACAAACAAACAATTAAATGGAGTGGAAGTGATGCAAAGACACACCCCTTATGTGGTGCAATTCATACCATAAAGACATGACCTTTGGAATACTATGCCTCTTGGCAGATCAGTTATAAAAAAGAAGACAATTGCAAGCAAGTAGACCATGGTGGAAAACTGATAATTACATCTGAGTATTATCGGACTGGAGAACTCTTATAGAGCTGGCCAGCCCCTCTATTGATGCATACATAAATTGCTATAATCTGAAGCAGCATCATTAATTCACATAAGGATTATGGGAATAGTTTTGGAGAATTAAATATATATTACATACAGCAGATACACATGTACACACTTTACAGCAAAGCTGGAGTGCTCTAAGGAATGTTAGCATATATATATATGCTCCAGAACAGCAGATCCAAGTGCTCTTGGGAGCCATGATCATCATAGCAGAAATATGAAGGAAGGGAATAGAATAAGAAAAAGCATGGCTGGCGAGAAATAAACAGGTTCTACAGAACAGTAGCTTGGAGAAATAGGGATATCTGCAGAATTGACCAGCAATAAGGAGATAAGTATTTTATGAATTTAAATAATAAGTTAGATAAATGTTTGTACATTTGAATAATAATGATGTTGATAAATACATCATGGATTTAAATAATAGTGTAATTAATAATAATTTATACATAATGATATTTATTTAATGTTATCTATTTTTTATTGATGACATGGGGAATAATGAATCATGTGTGCTACTAGTTATCTTGTAACATTGCTGATATGTTTACTCCATTGACATTATGGTATTATATATATTATATATACGATTATATCATTATACAATAATAAAATTCTTGAGCCTTATAAGTAATCGTGATTATTTGATAGAAAAATGAATAGATTTATGAATGTCTTCATCCTATGATTGATCAGGAAAAGGAGAAAAAGAATATAATATGAACACTAGACCATCATAAAATGATATCTTCGAGAAATCAGGTAAAGATTTAGGGTTTCCCAAAAAGGGGACATTACATGGATGCTTGATGCCTTGAATCAAATGGAATGTTATGTATATAAATTCTTCTTTAAAAGCAATTGTGAATATAAATGTGATATGATGAAGATATTGAAATGTTGTCAGGCTAACTACCTTTACTCTTCGTGAGTGTCGATGCAAGGCAACCAAGTGCCTTCAAGAAGAAAGAGGGAAAGTATCATCTAGTAGAGAGGTTAGTTGTGAAGTCTCCAATGTAGCCATTTGAGCTCGAGTCAGTTGCGTGTGATTTGGTCAACCTAAAAAGTCTAGGGCATGTTTTACCAGTTTGAGGTAAGTCATCCTACGTTGGTTATTTTGTTCCCCGTTTTGCGGAAAAAGGTGGTTTTAGGGTTCTAAACCTTCTTATTCCTCTCTTGTGAGCATACATGGGAGCGAATATAATCCTGCCTATATTCGCACTTATATTTATCGAATTAGTGCAATGATTCTAGTTTTGTTACTAATGTCACACCTCAACATAAGCAATAACGTCGTGCTCTATGTTTAATATATTACCTCATTAAGCAGTTATTATCATTCTTTTACTTTATTAATATTTAAAATGGTTTATTACACCATGGGGAGTGAGTGATTTAGAATCGATTCCTTATTAAAAGAGGAGCCTTGGGTCACTTGAACCGCATCTTGAGAATATGTTTCACATATAATGGTGAGGTGTATAATATTCATGTGGCACATTATAACGTTAGCAGTGTACATGTATATTTAAGTGATATTTTTAACATGACTAGAATATTATGTTGATATCTCCAAGATTAATCAACCGATGAACCTTATTAATTGATATTATTTAAACTATATTATTTAAACTAACT
Organism: Sequoia sempervirens; assembly: GCA_007258455.2. Classification (NCBI taxonomy): domain Eukaryota; kingdom Viridiplantae; phylum Streptophyta; class Pinopsida; order Cupressales; family Cupressaceae; genus Sequoia; species Sequoia sempervirens. The sequence continues at coordinate 21,683 of VDFB02010911.1, read as the reverse complement.
CCTTCGTGGCATTTATCCCAAAAGGAATAACATAGGGAAACTAATTCTTAAACGGGGATAAAAGCGAACAGAGGATTGTTTGGAAGGTGGTGAAGATATTTGGGTGATAACCGTTTTAATCCACGTTAAGAAAAATGCCACGATGACTCATGGTTGGGGATTTTCCTAAACTTGCTTCAATCGGAATCTTCATCTTTTTAAGCAAGGGAAAACAATTAATATCAAAACCGATTTTGGAAGCCTTCTTTGTGGATATCTTCATTTAAAGGAGAGATTATCAGGAGGTTTAGCAAACGAGGAGTCTTATTTTTTAACCGCACCATGCCTCTTTTTGAAGAGTAAATTTGTTCAACGAATGGATGAAGGTTGACGAACAAATTAATAATTGTTTTTCTAAACAGTTTCTAGAACCGAATCCACCAAGATTATTATATATACCGCTATTAGCAACTGAGCGGGGGTGGGTTGATCTAGCAACCATCGTTGTTTCTAGTAGACAGGAACTCCTTTAAAAGGAGAGACGAATACACTGGCAGAAGCAAGAAAGTGTATAGTGTAAGCAATATGAGCCAAGAAGATAACCGGTTCTAGTCTTTGGTAGACATCTTTGTGAGGAGCTTCGGTTTCAAGGAACCCATAGAGAGTGACTATTGTCAAGCTTAACTGAGCAAATAACCATTGCAATAACTTTTGATGCCACTACTTTCTTAGCATCTAAAACGTTGTCATGATAAAAGAAAGAGTGCATATGTTGAATCGTTTTGATTCTTGAATTGGAAACTTAGCTCAGATATAGATAAAAGACTCTGTAGCTTTGTGAGTAATCATATTAATCTTACTCTTTTCAAATTATATTATGCTAGGGGTCAAGAAGGTGTAATGTTTGCTGTCCAATAAGAGCAGATTTGAAAGTTTCCTTATCTCTTGAATGACTTCTGAACTTCCCACGAGCCACCCAAGTGAACTACTGTTTCTTGGGTGTTTCAATGCTTAGAACCCGTCTTTACCTTGGAAGAGTTTAATGTTTTGCTTTCATGCCTTGTTTGGGTAAATGGAAACGGCCTCTGGAGAAATTATGAGGAGCTATTATTTACAATGGGATATACCGAACTTAATACTGGTTATGAGTAACCGTACTATTCTTGTTTTCCTTCATATTTTGCTAAATGTCGGGGAAAGAATAATGTTGCAACTCAGTGAGAGCAGTTTTGGAAGTCTTTTACTTTTTGAATGGTTTATAAATTATTCTCGAGTTGAATAAGATGACCCATGTGCATTCTTGGGAGTGCTTGAAAATCAAAAATAAATATATCATAAAAGAGGTTATTACTCTATTTTCTTTACTTTATTTGGTAAATGGAAATGACCTTGAGGGTATCGAGGGTCTTTTAACTGTGTTAGTTGAGAAAGAATTAATCTTTATAGTCACGACCAGTTAGGTTTATCTATAGCAGTGAAACCCTAAGAGGTAAACCAATAAATCTTAAAACCCTAAATTAGTGGTAGGAGCCAAGACTGAGGGTTCTCCAAGAAACCTTGAGGTTTAGGGATGGTTCTATCTTTTGTCATCCAATTAATTCACAATGGTAAAGCAAGTCATGAAACGTTAAGAATCTTGTGTTATTGTATGTTGGGCAAGATAGGTAGTCTAGTAAGCCCTAGGTTAGTAGCTTTCTCCAAGTTGAGCAGGGTGGTGAACCATGACTACGATCTTGTAGCATTGTACAATTGTACAAAACTATGGCCATAGTGAGTGTCGTTGCCACCACGTGCACCTGTCAATTCACCGTACTCCAGACACTTAGCTAACCAGTTGTCGTACTTAGTAGGAGGGTATCCTTAGTAGTGCGACAAAGTTAGTTAAGTGGGGATACACACCAAAGCTTAGATGACAACTGAGAGGGTTCCCAACACAACACAACCTTTCGTTGAAGGGTAGGGCCGCTTCTAGTCAAGAAGTGTGTGGGGGACTGCTTAAGTCCGAGGTTGGAGGTAAAGCAGTTGGATGATGCTTTCCCTCTCATCAGTGGCATGCTAAGTCTTGGAAGACAACAAGAATCAGATGAGATTCTATGACCCTATTCTCTCACAATTCTTAATTTAGCTTAATCAATTAAATGCTGAAAAGATTTGTATCTTGTTCTTGATTTTGAAGTTAACAATTTAGAAGTATAGATGCAACTTTCTTTAGATGATTATGCAAATGAAATGCTGTAGCAAGATGGTCTATGATTACATGTTTTCAGAAAAAAAAAAATTCACTTTACTTGTTTATGTTTTTAACCTTTTGGTGAAAACTCTCGGTAAATCTATGTCAAAAGGAGATCAGTTGTGACACGTGGTATCAGGGAGTCCCGGGTTAAACACTCTGGCCTATGAGCTCATTGTGTAAGTATCACGCATGAATTATAAGACTAATGTTTTATCACCTGTACTAGAATGGTGTGAACCAAGCAAACTGCTTGGAAGTCCATTGCCGATAACGAGAATTACCTAAAAGACAAAAAGGAGCAAGCAGCTCTGACCAAGTCGATTGAAGGGACCAATGTGGATGGCGAGGAGTGGTTGAAGGAAGAAGAAATATTTTCCCATGCTATGAAATGCATCAAGGATGTTAGGGCAGAGATCAAATAGACCGAAGGAGTGGCTGCAAGAATCCAGGCAAAGTTGGATAATAAACCATCATCTTCACAACATGTACTGAATGAGAATAGTGTAAACAACCCATCTAAGAAACCAAGGACGTTGGACAAGCACCTGCGTGTGCATCAACCAACTTAAATTATTGTAATCAATTCCAATGAGTCGGAAGAATACACACCCCTCACTCCAAAATGAAAGAAAACCCTTGCTTTAAAACTTGATAATGAATAAAGTACAAAAATTTCTTGACAATGAAATGAATTTATAATTCAGTGTTTGAATGTTTCATCTTTCATTAAGTGTGTGTGGAATGCTAAGTAGCAAATATGTGTAAAATGGAGTTAACTGTGCTTAGACTAATTAAAAACCTTAAATTGAAAACTTCAGGTAGTAGTAGCAACAACATGGTGCAGACACGAAGCAACCATGAGCAAAGCCATGAGGTAGGTAAAACCTCAGGGAATGCAGAAGCCAAATTAGATTAGATCCTGGCTCTCTTCCAGGAGGCAAGGACCAAAGTAGACCACCTTGAGAAGGAAAGGGCTAGTAAAGAACCAACCTTAGAAGGCGGCATAGGAAGTTGCAATGTGTGTACCAATCAGAGTGAACAGGAAGACACACGCTCAGGGTTCAAATCACATGAAATGGATAGAGTAGTTGGCACGGGAAATATCAAGGGATATGATGAAAGTAACCCCACCAAAGTTTGACGGATCAAACTCTAGTGATGTTGTTGAGGCTTGGTTGGTTGAGATGGAGAAATACTTCGAGATTCGCAATTATTCCGAAGTTACAAAAGCAGTGTGGGGAGCCTTTCAACTGGCTGGGGAAGCATCCACTTGGTGGACAAATAAGAAAATGGAATTGGGCATAAATGCAAAAAGGTTAACATGGGGAGAATTTGTTGCCATTTTCAGACAAAGGTGGTTGCCCCAATTGTTTTATGACCAAAAAATGATGGATTTCTAGAACCTAAAACAAGGGGACCTAACAGTTAATCAACATTGGGAAAAGTTCACTCATCTCCTTAATTATGTACCCTAGTATCAAGTAGACGAGAGGTTTCGTATCAGGAAGTTCACCATGGGGCTAAATGCCCAGATAGGTGGAGAGGTAGATATACACGGTCCCACCACAATGGACCAAGTTTACAAGAAAGCAGTTAAGCAAGAACAAAGACTTAAATCCCTAGCATCTTATAGGGAGAAAAACCGAAAGAAGTACAACTGGAGTCAGTCTTCCCAGCCCTTCAAGAAGAAGGGAGAGAAATCAGATTTTCAGCAAAAAGGGGACAAGGGTCACCGTGAGAATAAGGGTGAAGGAAGTAGGGACAAGAGGAATGGAGGCAATCAAAACAATAATGGTAAAAGGAATCAAGAAGCTTTCAGATAAACGGCTGAGAGGCGAGGGCCGCCTGGGGGTTGCTTTACTTGTGGTGGGGACCATTATGCAAATCAGTGTCCCACCAAAACATCAGGTCCTCCACCTCGTGGAAATCTTCTACCACCTCAACAAGCTGCATTTCAACAGCAGATCCACACCACACTAGATAATGGACAAGCAGAGTACCAGACAACCCCTATCGAGACCATGGGTATGTTGTTTGGCACACCTATTTCAGTTTTAATAGATATTGGAGCAACATAATGCTTCTTATCGCCTAAAGTCTTAAGAAAAACTTCTAGAAAGGTTGGATTTATGCAAAACTCATGGTCAATCGAATATGCTAATCAGTCAAGGGCTCAAGTAGAGCAATGTCTGTTTGAGGCTAGGATAGACTTGCCGAGTTCTTCAACACAAGTTAACCTCTACATGGCTCTCCTAGGATCCTGTGATGTCATATTAGGGATCAACTGGCTATGGAAACACAGAGCAAAAGTAGACTATTTCACTAAAACAATCGAATGCCTAGATGTAAGAACCCTACTGGTTCTCCAAGCCAGTGCTATGCAAATGTTGTATTGTTTTTGGTGTTTTTAAAAATATATGATTTTTTGTGATTTTTCAATAAGGAATGCAAGTAACAATGCATAAAAGAATGCAAGACAATCTGAAAGTAAACTATAGCAGCAAATGATCTATTTTATTAATAAACTATCTCCAAAGCTTATTACATTGATGTGCATACCCGAAAATGCAAGAATATTAACTATGTGAAATTCTGGAAATTGATGCAGCAATGTGTAAACCTGATAATCAGTTCGACCTGCAGCTAGGAATGATTTCTCCACCCAAATAAGTATGCACAATGCCTTGAAAAGGCTAGGAGATTGTCATGTCCCCAATTTGGAGCAATAAGGAGAATTTATTAAATTAATTATTTATAAAGTTATCAAATAAATAAATATTAAAAGGTGACCTTATATTTAATTAATTTAATATTAAAGTAACTAAAAATAAAAATAATATCAAAAAGTCACTTAAGTAAATAAAATAATATTTTATTCTAGAAGCTTCCTGGAAATGTTTGTGAATTCTTTATAAGAAGTTTTTGGAGGGCATTTGAGATCATCTTGAGTTGAATACACTTTTTGTTTGTTGGAGAGTTTGAGGGCTTAGCATAACTTGAATGCTTGAAGCTGGTTTTGTTTGTGAAACACCAAACCTGCTAGTCTTTTGGGAGGAGATATCTCAGTTTCATCATTTGCAGCAAATTTTGTGGCCAAAGGCCAAATTTGAAGAAGTTCATTTGGAGCATACAAGACAGATCTTGTTAGAGGATTATTTTTGCAGCCAAGGCCATTCGATCTGTGTGTGAAGGGGACGATTTGCAGATTCAAAGAGTGAATTTGATTTACTTATATGCTGTTGGGAAAATCGTGGAATGTGGCATGAAGGCTGGGCACTTCTATGAGGTGCAATTTTGATAATGGAGCAAGGGAAAATTATGATTCAGCTAGAGGAGTGATCGCTTGACATCTTGGAAGTGATTCACAGTTACTAGAAGGGAAAAGGCAGGGCCTGCAAGAAGGTTCAAACTCAGTTATGCTGGCCGCCATCATGTCTCCAGGTTCTTAGTTCATATAAGCACTGCATTCAGAATTATCGATTTGCATAGGATTGCATTATTAATGTATCAAGACAGCCATTGTCTATGTCTGAGAAGACATCTCTTGCATTGTATTCAGTCAGTGTCATATGTAGGTCTGTAGTTGCATCTTCTCAATATTAGTGATACTGTAATTTCAGTCTTTGCACTGCGATTTGGCAATGTAATTTTCAGTCATATTATATAAATCTCTAGCTGGGTTTGGCATCTCAAATTTACCATTGTACTCATTTTTGGCATCAAATAAAGCTTGGAAGGTTGGCTGCAATATGTTCGATTAAATGCCAAGTAGTTACCTCCATATCAAGATATTAAGTTTGCATGCAAATTGTATGACAAAATGCCTTATGGCTGTTGAGATGAGCCCAGCTGGCTCCAACTAAACCCCTGTAGTATTTTGCTTATCTTTTTGTGTTTTTTTGTGTTTTAGAGAAATTTTCTAGACAAAAGAGAAGGGGCGTACAGCATATAAATGCTCATAAAAGTAAAATGCAAGAAATAATTGCTCAATAGGTATTGTAAATCATCATTAGCAATACATGCAATGAATTTACAAACATCAAACGTACCCGAAGTCCTTCAGATTATTTAAATAAGAAAATGTGAAGCTTGCCAATCAACAATGGCTGGAAATGGCCTAAATGCACGCCTAGGCCTCAGATTTGAATTCTCCTACAAAGTAACTAAAGAAGATGAACTGAGAAGGTGGGACACCCAAGATGCAATAGAGAAACAAGCCAAAAAGGAGGCGTTTTGCCTAAAAAGGAGCCACGCCTCTTCTGGAGAAACACGCCAGAACAAGGGAATATGTACGGCCTCTGGCAACTCTAAACCTCTAAAGCTGGAATGGTAGAAGATTGAAGATCCCTAACTGTTAACCCTCTCCTACAACTGTATACTGAATAGCAAAACAAATATATACTGATTTGGCCCAAAAGAACTTCTAATTGAAGCTCTCATTAATGGCAATCATTCAGCTGGTGTCTCACAGCTTCACAATCACAGATCCAGCAAAGATTCTTCGTTCTTCAATGGAGTTTTCTTGTAACCCTTGTCCTCAGACAATTCACAGAGAAAGAAAATTGCAATGTCAAATGATAATAAGATATTATAGGTTGACTTGCAATTGCTTTGCCTTATACTCACAAAAAGTCACGGGTTTCAAGAAGTATGGCCTTCTTCATTAAAATACATTTAAATGCATTTTAATTCATTTCAATAGTTTACCTCATTAAAACATGGGCACACTTTCTTGAATATTTAAGTGATTTTAATATCACTTTATAAAGTAACATTTTATTACTTTATATTATATTTAAGTGGCATATTTCTTATAAAGTCAATTTGACTTTATATTTAATCATTTAAGTTAAATATATAACTTAACAACTAAAATACCCATAACTTCCTCCAAACTCATTATAATGTCATGCCATCAAAAGCTAACGAACACTGAACTCCATCTGCCTGCACTGGTACCAATACTGAGGTGAAAGAGGTGGAAATGGCAAATCCCACCAAAACAGACACTAACCCTCTAACCAAGTCCTGTCAACCCACGAGGGTCCAAGAAATAGGCTAACTCCACTACACCTAAACACTGACTAGAGTGGGGACATTACAATTGTAGGTGCACATTATGCATATGTAGGTCATGTATTTGCATCTGAAAATACAAAAAGAGTTGCACTTTCATTTTAGTGGTTTGATTAGACACCTTAGAAGTTATTTACAAGCATTTAAACATCATTGCATCAAATCAAATCAAAAACAAAGCAAACTGAAACTCAGAACCAGCAAGTACAAGGTTGCAAGCAAAGTGTTTGTCAAATTGTCTAAGGCAGAAAATCAGGGTTTTTACATCAGATTTGGCAAGGCACTTTACAGCGACCATGATGAAACAAAAATAGGCACAAAAAGTGAGGTGTTTTGGCCTCTAGGAAAGACGCCTGGCTGTAGATTCAACACGTGGGCCTGTAGGCAGCAGTACAGCCTGGTATTGAGTGAGTTAGCTGATAACAATGGCAGCCGCTCAATAATTTATGCTTTCTCTTTAAATCTGGTCTGAAACCCTTGATTGTATTTCCCCAATCTGCTCAATTCCCTTCAAAATACTTGTAGATTCTTCACTTATATGCACAACTTGGACCTCTGGATGAAGCCCACAATAAGTAATTCTTCAATGGATCTTTCACCACCTTAGAAATGCAGAGCAAGGAGAGTTTTCGTTTTCAATGGCTCAATAATGGCAGAAAACCCTTGTGGTTTCTTCTCCACACAACAAACTCCAAAACATTAGTATAAAAATGAATAGTCCATCTCAAGCATTTGCTTTGAATGCCTTTATATAATCTCCTCAAGAAGTCGACCCCTTCCATGAGCATTTAAAAATCATTTAAAATGATATAAAATGTTTGCACATTGACTTTATAAAATATTTTAATATTTGGGAGCCCATACCAAGGTAATAATTAACCCATACCAAGGTAATAATTAATTATACTTTAAATCACTTAAGTTGAGGGTCATGGCCCCATTGAATATAAAGTGCATTTATAACTTTATAATATAACTTTATTTTAATTTTATTATCATTAAATAACTTTAATGATAATAACTCATTAAATGCTCATTATTTCACCAACCCAATTGAATATGAAGATTGGCACTACATCCAAGGCTTGTTCAGATGCCTTACTAAATATAGCAATATTGACTCTACTGGAATGGTGACTTACTATAAATAGTAAGTATGAGAAACTGAGTCAAACGAAAGCCAATCGTGAACCAAACTGAGTACCGGAGAAGAGAACACTTTAATATCTGCCCAAACAGGACCCTCTAACCATCTGTGTTAGCCTACAAGGGCCAGGAATAGACTAAACCACCCCAAAACAACAGGCTAAAATGGGGACATTACACTAGATGACCTAGGACATGAAGTGCTTATTCAAGGAACTGCAAGAACGGTCAAGTTAAGGCAGATTTTTGCAATGCAACTTAAGAGAGCCAAACGAAGGGGTTGTCAATTGTTTGCAGTTAAAATGGAAGAATTAGAGGAGCCAAGGGAGAACCATGAATTTATCTTCTTTGATGATCTAATGTTTTATGAAACTTAGAAAACACCAGAAGAAGGAGTTGAGGGAGTTTCGGAAAAGAAGGGTTCAGAATGGATAAGTATCCTTACCTTCGGGATTTTGTAGATGTTTTCCCTAATGAATTGCTCAGACTACCTCCCAAAAGGGCATTCGATTTTTCCATTGATATCATACCAAGATCAGAGCCAATCTCGAAAGCTCCATATCAGATGACTACTACTGAATTAATGGAAATGAAAGCACAATTGCAGGAACTTTTGGATAAAAGTCTGATACAACCTAGTGTCTCACCTTAGGGAGCACCGATAATCTTTGTCAAGAAGAAGAATGGCACTCTAAGACTGTGCATCGATTATCAAATGCTCAATAAGGCCACAATCAAAAATAAATACCCTTTACCACGCATAGATGATCTCTTCGATCAAATGTGAGGGTCGGCGGTATTCTGTAAGATCGATCTACGATCAGGATACCATCAATTAAAATTACGAGATGAAGACATTCATTAAACCGCTTTCAGAACAAGGTACAGGCACTATGAGTTTATAGTGTTACCCTTTGGTCTGACGAATGCATCAGCAACTTTCATGAATCTAATGAATAGTGTGTTCCAGGATTGCCTAGACAAATTTGTGCTCGATTTTCTTGATGATATCTTAATATACTCGAAAAGCGAGGAAGAGCATCTCCAGCACTTACAGTTTGTACTGCAGCATTTGAGAGAAAATAAGTTATATGGAAAGTTATCCAAGTGCTCGTTCTTCCAAAAGGAAGTACAATACCTAGGGCACATCATCTTGTTGGAGTTATGGACGACACCTAAGGGAGGGGGGTGAATTGTCAAACTTTTTCAACTTCAACCAAGATTTTTAATTCTGATTTCCTTTTCTTTCAACAATAGAGTAGAGTAATCACTTTTCAAAGCACAAAGATATGACAACATTAACTCAGTCTATTAGACAACTTATGAAAATGTGATTTGAGTGAGATATCTTGCATTTGCCAAAATAGTTATGGCTGACATTGATTAACAATCAAAGCATGATGATAGTACAGGTGCAACTCATAAGACTGTGCAAATGATGATCAACATTATTGACTCACTTCTTAAACAATTGATTTGAATGCAGCTTTAAAGACAAGAAAGGTATTGAGACAACAAACACCTTTAGCTAATTATAACTATTCTTGAGCAATGAATCAAATGAGAACTTTTAAGCTTCCATTTGAATTAGGCTTTTCAACAATGACTTGTGCAAGATATTTGAACTAAATATTTGCAGATATGAAGGAACTATCATTCAAAAATGTTCAGACTGATAAAAACTATCACAATCAAGAAACATTATGACATCAAAACAAAGAGACCAAAAGACAAAATATTTTCCGAGTGGAAAACCCTCCTGGGGTAGAAAAACCACTCCTAAACTGCCTTACTAGCTTAATCTTCAAAAACCACTGTTAACAATGCCTTATAGGCTGATTTCTGAGCACCAACTCAAGGAGCATCAACCCCTCATTTTGAAACACCAATTTCAAGGAGCACCAACCCCTCAAATTATTTTCAAAACAATAATAATATCTTAGAGGATCTCTCTATTTTCAATTAAGCTCATAACTCTCTGTTATGCATCATGTTTTCCAAATTTTGTATCACAGAGTTTTTCAATACATCCCTTGATACAACCAACAATAACTATGTCTCTCAATTTCTATCCAGCCTACTCACAGTGTTTATAACTCTAGTTTTTCTACAATACTTTCAGTATGTCTATCAAAAGAAAAAATCTTCAAAGATTCGTTTATCAGAGGAAACAGAAACTCTCTTGCCATTTTAGGAATGTGTTAGAAAAGTAAATGTCTCGGTATAACTTTGAACAAAGGGCTTTAATATTAGTACTAAAACAAGAGATTTCAAATTGTAACTGGATAGATTTTCATCAAAACCACGACCACCGAGAACCATAACCTCCCAATTCTCAAAGAATATTTTGCCATGTAATCGCTTCTGAGATTCGATGCCAACCAATGATGTCGCTAACTATATTTAGAAATTCCCATGCCACAAGGATTGAGTCTCTAATCGCTCACCAGACATCCAAATAGTCTTGCCGAAGGCAATTAAATCGCCAGCCATTCCCCTTAGTTATCGCTTTCGCCATGACCCATCAGAGTTCGGGGAGAAGACATAACGAATACATTATGTCACGCCGAGAGCTCATATTTTATGTTCTTTCCAATCGCCGAGACATAAGAAGGTTTCTCACCGAGATGCCCTTTTCGTTTCATTCACTGTCGCTATAACCTTTTGATATCGGAAAGACCCTCTATGCATCACACTGTGTTTCACCGAAAGTCTCCTTTTACCCCTTGTAAGTCGCTGTAACATAATGGTTCTCTCGCCGATGCATCCTTCATCCGCCTTCGCTAAGACAATGCATAGTTGGGGCGACTTCTTGTAGAGCATCCGTGTTACCGAAACCACGTGATCAAACTTGTCACCGTGACATATCGCTCTCGGGGAGACCTCTCGAGAGCACACTATGTCATACCGGGAATTATATTTTCAGTCAAATGAGTCTTATTCGCCTTCGCCCGACTTTCCCCGCCCAGAGATATGACGGCGAGCTCAATGTTTTACCGAGAGCCCTTAATTTTTTCCAGTCAGAAGAAGTTCTCACCGAAGCACTTTTTCATTTCACCCGCTTCGCTATAGCCGTTTTATCGGGGAGACCCTATGTAGATCGTTTTATCCCCCCAAGATTACCCATACACCTGAGTCGCTGAGATAAGCAAACTCTCACCTCCGAGTCTCCCCACGCTTTCGCCCCACATTTCAAAATCGAGGAGAGTCCCAAAGATCATTGAGTCACATGTCCCGATGAACCCTCATCTGGAGTCTCTCACCGAGCTATTTTCTTGTCGGTCGGTGTGACAAAAGAAATCAGTATGACTTTGCAATTAAAGCAACATGTTAGGCCGAAGTGAATCCTTAATGTGTTTGTCGGTGAGACCCCAAGAATTTTCCAGGACATTATATCGATGCCACAACTCTTGTCGATGTATCCTCATTCAATTCGGTCGCCGAGACATAAAGCACTTCGGTGAAACATTATATCGACAACCAAACTCCTGCCGAAATGTGCATCATCCTCTGTCGCCAAAACCATGGAGAAGTCCTGCCGAAAGCGCCTGTATGTAAAATCAAATCGTCATGACATCGAAACGTCTTGCCGATAGGCAACATAGACGTTTATTAGAAAAAATGGATCGGGGAGACCCTGGCATTCTCATGCCAATATGTTCTTTTTCTGTCACCGAAACAATGTACAAAAAGATAACCTGGTGGATCGCACAAACACAAACCGAATATACCCAAGATATTAAAATTTTGAATGTAACCGCCCAATCGACGCCAAGCACATGTAAGCCATATAGACAAAAGCATCAAGATAAAGCATGAGAAACCAATTTGAAACTTCCAACAAGTAGAATCAATTGAAAGGATTTTGTCATCAAGGACAAACCATATGATCACAACCGAACCAACACATCTTTGCGTATGGATCGCAAAGAGATCCAGCTAAAATAAAAGGCAGCCTTGGAATGGACAGAGCCAAAATATGTGCACGAAGTTCACAGTTTCATGGGTCTAGTAGGGTATTACAAGAGGTTTGTAGCCAATTTCTCCAAAATTGCATGTCTTATTACCTCCCTTCAGAGAAAGGGGAAGAGATTTGAATGGACGGAGAGATGTCAGGAGGCTTTTAATATACTAAAAGTGAAATTGACTACAACACCAATTCTAAAAGTGCCCGATCCTAAGGGACATTTTGTAGTCACTATTGATGCTTCGGGAGAAGGATTAGGAGGTGTACTCATGCAGGATGAGCAAGCAATAGCCTATAAGTCCAAGAAACTAAAGAACTATGAGCAAAATTATGCACCTCGTGACCTACAATCAGCAGCAATTGTGCATGTGCTGCAAATGTGGTGGCATTATTTGTTGGGTAAACCCTTTGAGTTAAGGTCTAATCACCAAGGTTTGCATTATTTGTTTACACAACCTAATATGAACGCTCAGCAAAGAAGATGGCTTGAGTTAATATATGATTATGACTTTGAAATCAGTTATATTAAAGGGAAAGAGAACTGAGTAGCAGATGCTGTCAGGAGGAGGCATATTTCCTCCATGTTGTCAGTATGAACCAATTTTCATAGTCAAGTGCTACAACAGTCCGGTGGGGACGAATATTATAAGCAAGTCGAGCAAGCCCTATTGGATAACCCTCAAGACCCCAAATATGACTTTCAATTTGAGTCGGATGGACTACTCCAATATATGGGAAGAATGTACATTCCTGACTCAGGTGAGTTAAGGAACACCGTTTTAAGAAAAACTCATGCTGCACCTTATTTGGGACACCCTAGGGTGACAAAATTTTTGGCTGATATCAATCCATTGTACTTTTGGAAGGGAATGAAAAGGGATGCCACTAGATATGTGGCAAAATGTCTAGAATGCCAGAGGGTGAACATCAACACCCAACAAGACTGCTATACCCACATGAAATTCCTAACTGGAAATGACAAGTAATCAATATGGATTTCATGCAAAGACTTCCTATGTCCAGAAATAGGCACAATACAATTTTGGTCGTGGTGGATAAATTGACTAAGGTGGCACACTTTATTCCAGGAAATTTGACTGATGGGGCACCCATCATAGCCCACAAGTTTGTTCAGGTGGTTTTCAGATTGCATGGTGATCCTGAGAAGATTATCTCAGATAGGGACGCAAGGATGACGACCAGATTTTGGAAAACTCTTTTCACCTCCCTTGGAACCCAATTAAACATAAGTTTTGCATACCACCCTAAGACAAATGATCAAACAAAAAGGGTGAATCAGGTGATAGAAGACCTTTTGAGAGTAGTATATTGTAAGGATCAGCAGTACAAGTGGGAGGATTACCTTCGACTTGTGGAATTTTCCTATAACAACTCATGTCATTCAGCAATCAAAATGGCTCCATTTGAAGCATTATATGGAAGAAAGTGTTGAACTCCTATAAGCTAGGATAAGCTAGAAGACAGGATTAGCCTTGGTCAAGAAATGCTTTCGGAAATGGAAGAACAAATCAAGATGATCAAAAAGAGACTAGAAAAAGCCAATGATAGGAAAAAAAGTTACGCTGATGCTTAACGAGTACCCAGACATTTCACAGTGGGAGAAAAGGTTTTGTTGAGAGTGAAGCCATAGAAAAGTGCAATTAGGTTTGGGAAGTCATCAAAGCTAGCTCCTCACTATGTTGGACCGTTTGAGGTTCTAGAGGAAGTCACCCCAGTTGCCTACCAAATTGCTCTACCACCAACACTTGCTAGGATGCATAATGTATTTCATGTATCATATCTAAAAAAATATATACCTGGCAATAATCACATGATTGATTAGAATGCACTGCAGGTTCAGGATCCAGAAGTGGTCACGATCGAGCCACTCAAGGTGCTTAAAATGTGTAGGCTCCGCCTACATAACAGAGATGTGTTCCAGTGCAAGGTCCAGTGGGACCAATACGTTGAAGACAGTGCTACTTGGGAAGACTACCAAAACATTAAACAAAGATTTCCACATCTTTTCAGAGACTATGAAAATATTCTTTAAAAACTTTACTTTCTATTTATGTTTGGAAACTACTCATCATCAAGGATGATGATTCTTAAGGGGGAGATGTTACACCCCATCCTAGTTTTAGAAGACTACTTTTACTTTCAGTAATTTTTGCGATAAAATGCTATAAACTCTGAAAATCAATGATGCTATGATGAAATATGCAATGCTTTGATTTAAGTTTCTGATTGAGTAATGGATGCTTGATGCCCTAAATTAGATAGAATGTTATGTATATAAATTCTTATTAAAAGCAATTATGAATATAAATGTGATATGATGAAGATATTGAAATATTGCCAGGCTAACTACCTTTTACTCTTCATGAGTGTCGAATCAGGGCAACCAAGTGCCTTCAAGACAAAAGAGGGAAAGTATCATCTAGTAGAGAGGTTACGTTGTGTAGCCATCTGAGCTTGATTTAGTTGTGTGTGATTTGGTCAACCTAAAAATTCTAGAGCATGTTTTACTAGTTTGAGGTAAGTCATCCTGCGTTTGTTGTTTTGTTCCCCATTTTGCGGGAAAAGATGGTTTTAGGGTTGTAAACCTTCTTATTCCTCTCTTGTGAGTATACATGGGAGCGAATATAATCTTGCCTATATTCGCGCTTATATTTATCAAATCAGTGCAATGATTTTAGTTTTGTCACTAATGCCACACCTCAACGTAAGCAATAACGTCATGCTCTATGTTTATTATATTACCTCATTAAGCAGTTATTATTATTCTTTTATTTTGTTAATATTTAAAATGGTTTATTACAACATGGGGAGTGAATCATTTAGACTCAAGTCCTTATTAAAAGAGGAGCCTTGGGTCACTCGAACTGCATCTTGAGAATATGTTTCACATATAATGGTGCAGTGTATAAATATTCATGTGGCACAATATAACGTTGGTGGTGTATGTGTATATTTAAGTGATATTTTTAACATGGCTAGAATATTATGTCAATATCTCCAAGATTAATCAGCCGATGAACCTTATCAATTGATATTATTTAAACTAACTCCTTCGTGGCATTTATCCCAAAAGGAATAACTCGGGGAAACTAATTCTCAAACAAGGATAAAAGCAAATGGAGGATTGTTTGGAAGTTAACGAAGATATTCGGGTGATAACCGTTTTAATCCACGTTAAGAAAAATGCTCTGATGACTCATGGCCAGGGGCTTTTCTAAACTTACTTCAATCGGAATCTTCATCTTTTTAAGCAAAGGAATACAGTTAATATCAAAACCAGTTTTGGAAGCCTTCTTTGTGGATATCTCCATTTAAAGAAGAGATTATCGGGAGGTTTAGCGAATGAGGAGTCTTATTTATGAACCGCGCCGTGCCTCTTTTTGAAGAGTAAATTTGTTCAACAAATGGATGAAGGTTGAGGAACGAATTAATAATTGTTTTTCTAAATGGTTTCTAGAACCGAATCCACCAAGATTATTATTTATACCGCTATTAGCAACTGAGCGGGGGTGGGTCGATCTAGCAACCATCGCTATTTCTAGTAGACAGGAACTCCTTTAAAAGGAGAGATGGATACAGTGGTAGAAGCAAGAAAGTGTATAGTGTAAGCAATACGAGCCAGGAAGATAATTGGTTCCAGTCTTTGGTAGACATCTTTGTGAGGAGCTTCAATTTCAAGGAACTCGTAGAGAGTGACTACTATCAAGCTTAACTGAGTGGGTAACCGTTGCAATAACTTTTGATGCCACTGCTTTCTTAGAATTTGAAACGTTGTCATGATAAAAGAAAGAGTGCATATATTGAATCGTTTTGATTCTTGAATTGGAAACTTAGTTCAAATATAGATAAAAGACTTTGTAGCTTCGTGAGTAATCATATTAATCTCACTCTTTTCAAATTATTTTATGCTAAGGGACAGGAACATGTAATGTTTGCTATCCAATAAGAGCAGATTTGAAATTTTCCTTATCTCTTGAATGACTTATGAACTTCCCACGAGTCGCCCAAGTGAACTACTGTTTCTTGGGTGTTTCAATGCTTAGAACCCATCTTCACCTTGGAAGAGTTTAATGTTTTGCCTTCATGCCTTGTTTGGGTAAATGGAAATGGCCTCTGGAGAAATTATGAGAAACTATTATTTACAATGGGATATACTGAACTTAATATTAGTTATGAGTAACCGTACTATTCTTGTTTTCCTTAATTCATATTTTGCAAAATGTCAGGGAAAGAATAGTGTTGCAGCTCAATGAGAGCAGTTTTAGAAGTTTTTTACTTTCTAAATGATTTATAAATTATTCTCGAGTTGAATAAAATGACCCATGTGCATTCTTGGGTGTGCTTGAAAGTTAGAAATAAATATATCATAAAAGAGGTTATTACTCTATTTTCTTTACTTTATTTGGTAAGTAAAATGACCTTGAGGGTATCAAGGGCCTTTTAACCGTGTTACTTGAGAAAGAATTAATCTCTATAGTCACGACCAGTTATGTTTATCTATAGCAGTTAAACCCTAAGAGGTAAACCAATAAATCTTAAAACCCTAAATCAATGGCAAGAGCCAAGACCGAGTGTTCACCGAGAAACCCAAGGTTTAGGGATGGTTCTATCTTTTGTTATCCAATTAATTCACAATGGTAAAGCAAGTCATGAAACGTTAAGAATCTTGTGTTAATGTATGTTGGGCAGGACAAGTAATCTAGTAAGCCCTAGGTCAGAAGCTTTCTCCAAGTCGAGCAGGGTACTGAACCATGACTACGCTCTTGTAGCAATTGTACAGTTGTACAAAAACTATGGCCATAGTGAGTGCCATTGCCACCACGTGCACTTGTCAGTTCACCGTACTCTAGACACTTAGCTAACCAAAGTTGTCATACTTAGTAGGAGGGTATCCTTAGTAGTGCGACAAAGTTAGTTATGTAGGGGTACACACCAGAGCTCAAATGGCAACTGAGAGGGTTCCCAACAAAACCTTTCGTTGAAGGGTAGGGCCGCTTCCAGTCAAGAAGTGTGCAAGGGACCGCTTAAGTCTGAGGTTGGAGGTAAAGCAGCCAAATGATGTTTTTCCCTCTCAACAGTGGCATGCCGAGTCTTGGAAGACAGCAAGAATCAGATGAGATTCTCTGACCTTATTCTCTCACAATTCTTAATTTAGCTTAATCAATTAAATGCTGAAAAGATTTGTATCTTGTTCTTGATTTTGAACTTAACAATTTAAAAGTATAGATGCAACTTTCTTTATATGATTATGCAAATGAAATGTTGTAGGAAGATGGTCTGTGATTACATGTTTCCAAAAAATATATATATTCACTTCTCTTGTTTATGTTTTTAACCTTTTGGTGAAAACTCTCGGTAAATTCGTGTCAGAAGGAGATCGGTTGTGACAAGATGTTTCAGATCTAATATTATTTGCAAAACTATATGTTTAGGTCATTACACAATGTGCAAAGATTGTTGAAGATTTTGGATTTAGACAACCTTTATAGATGGTAGTTCATAAAGTTTATCATTTCTAATAGTACCAACACACACAGCAATAATGCCCTCATTTCCCTCCATATAATACATGAAGCCAGAAAGAGACAACAGTGCTTTGTGGATCTTGCTGATAAGCAGCCTCTTCAAAACTGCTGCATTAAATATGTTCTTGAGTTGGGTTTGCTCTGATTTGCTGTCATTCGACGTTGAATGGGTAAAAGTTTAGGCTATATTTCATTTTGGCAAGATTTAAAAGATAGCTTTAAAAAAATACCGAGTGTGAACCTTAAATAGTAAACAATCGTGCATAGCATAGTTGGAGAGGACTTCTCTAAGACATAATGCTGACCTTAGGAGATCACAAGTCCAAAAACAACAAAATCTATTTTTAATCATGACATTTCACACATGCATGTGCTCTAGAAAGAGGAGTTTTAAGATTTTTTATTGAGCAAAAATAGACATATGACCAATCAACCTGTATGTTTTGAGACATTCCATATTCATTTGAAATGTTATTTTCTAAATGCCTCCTATTTGATATTTTGATAGAATTTCTTTGTAATAAGTACTATAAGATTTTATTGTAAAAAGGGATGCATTCTCAATTATCCCAAACATCCTATTTTTCCATGAGGCCTACAAAAATGCATACAACCTTGATTCAAATAACAGGGCTTTCAAAGATTCTCACAATGTATCTGATTCTTAAAATTTCAGTAAGAAGAGGTTGGTGGACCCACTAGGAGAGTGGAAGACATTCCCATCTCGAGTTAGTTATTCACTTGGAGATTGTGTAAATTCTTGAGTAGCATTTTTAAATTTTTGTGTGTTGCAGTTTTAGTTTGCTAGTATGGTAGATGTTGTGATCACATTGCAATTGCTGCATTAAATGTTGTTTTAGTTGTTCAAATTTATATTTTCAATGCTAATAGTATGGTGTAGTAATTCATTCACACTAACCTGTTCTGATTTTTGCTTTTAGAGTGTTGATGAAGCGCAATATTCTAGAGAGTGATGCATTCATTTCGTTTCCCATCTCTTGACTGATGGAGAGGAAGATAGGTCTTAATGATCACTTTGCAAGTGGTTTCTTATTGTACTTGTGACATTTGTGGTTGATTAATGGTGTGGTGAAGTGATTTGTTGCTATAGTTGTGTGTGGTCTCAAAAATTGTTGATAGAGTTAGGTTGTTTGTGTTGCTAGAGGTACATAAAAATCACCACAATGATCATTGTAGTTGGGTAATGACATATCTTGCTTACACTGCTAATGGTATGGATGGTCATAGACGTGTTGTGATGGACTTTAGCACAACCATGCCCAGTAGTGTCAAGAAGAGGCAATTGATTTTCAAACTACAGGAGGCAGTGCCGTAGGGCACTGAATGTATAGGATTGACAATAATTGACAAGGACTGCTCATGAAGGAGCGTGGAGCAAGAGGTCAAGCAGTAGGAGGATGAGTGTAAGAGACAATACTGGTTGATCAGAGCTAGAAGACTATGGACCAAGTTACAAAGTACTAGGGTTAGGTGGTTGACTAGATTTACAAATGCTCTTCTTCCCATTTGGATCAAGGGGAGGTTTGTTGGCTTTTGTAATCATTGTGATCCAAAAGTGTATGTTATGAGTGTGTAATGTCCCTAATTGGGATTATATTATTTTTACTCTAAATTATCAATTTCCAAACAAATAGCTGATTTAGAGAGTACCTTGGCTTGATTTAATCCCTGCAGACAAGTTAGAAATCAATTACAATTACAATAATAACTATGGCAAATATATTTAATGATTAAAAGGAAAAGGGCTAAGTCATCAAAATCAAGAGATTTGATGGGGCCGTGTCATATTACTTAGCTGGGAAGAAAAAGTGGAACGCTTTGTGGGTTCATTGGAATGGCTGCGTAAAATTGCAACAAGGTTTCGGCGCTGGTAGAGTCCACAATGAAGTGCAAACGAAAATGGGGGGGGGCAGGAAAAGAGTTGAGCCAAATAGCTACGAGGTGCACACGAGGAATGATAAGGTCTAGAAATAGGTTGTGAGAGGTGGTCTGGTTCCATTTCTGGAAAAACTTCACGGGCCTGATACTATGGCTACGGACTATTTTGAGAAGAACTGGAACAATGGAGAAATAATCCTCTTTGGGAGAAAGGTGAAGCTGAATGAGCAAATTATAGGAGAGGTGACTGGAATGTCCACTGAGGGTGTGAAGTTTTAGGTTTTTTGACGAGGCAGTAATTAAATTCCCTAAGAAGGAAAAAGAGAGATTGAAACTGGTCAAAATTTCCAACAGCTACTTTGGAATTGACACCATCAAGGCGTTGTGGAGAAAGATGCTTCATGTCATAATGGAGTATATTACTCTGGACGGGAGATTCACCAGAGTTTATGGTCATCATTTTGCTATCCTTAACCACTTCCGCCATAAGGTATGGATTTCTCTGCCTCTATCTATTCTGTTCGTTGAGTAATAGTCTTGAGGACCACAAGAAAAATCCCAGGAGATACCCTATTCTTCATCCTAGTCTTATTAGGTTAATATATGAACACTATCAAAGCCTGCCGGCATTATCCAAACCGGTTGCCTCCACGACGTCTGAGGACTATGAAACGGACAGTGGTGGTTCAAAGAATCATCCTAACCAAGAGAGAATTGTTGAAGTCCACTCGCCCCTTGTGCTGTCTAGTAAGAAAACTCAGCTTGCTAAAGCTAACCCTGAGATCTACCCTGACTGTCCGGTTCCCTTAAAGAATCCCACTCTCAAGGGCTCCCCTGCCAATAAGTTGGTTTCCTACTCTGTGGACTCTCTGGAGGACAAAACTGAGAACCATGAAGCTAGCAGAAACTCTGTGTCTACCCCTCCTGCCTCTTTCAAAGTTGATGATACCAGATTTCCTAGCTCCCCCAATCCAGATGATGTTAACCTCATTTTAGACCGGGTTCAGTCTGGAGATATTCTTGCCTCTACCAAAAGTGGCGTTGGTGACATTTTCAAGGTTTTGAAATGGGCCTATCAAGAAATTGATGATCTTAATCACAAAAATAGGGTTCTTAATAGCAAGCTGGAGGAACTAGAATTGAAGCTATCCACTCTTTGCAATGAAGAAGGAAAACGGAAAAAGAACAATATTGGAACGGGAGAAGATGACATTGAGGACAAGTACAAGACTCTGGAAGCTGAGATTGTCAAAATAAAAAATAATATGAAAACTGTTGTGGAACAAAACCATAAAATGGCTAGGCACAATGCCATAATCATCAATGCAATGTCTGAAAATTTGGAGAAGTCGCAACAAGGCTTGTTGGTTGTTGATCTGGAAGAGGACAAGGATAAAAGCAAGAACGAGGACCAAGGTATATTGAAAAGGACCCATGCCAACCTTAAGAGGAAAGCGCCTCCTACTACCCAGATGGTCCAAATCTTAAAGAGGGGGGGTTCAGGAAATGAACGACTTGGAAGCTGAGACTGCAGAAACATTAAAATCCCAAGTCTAGTCTTTCTATTAATGGTGACTTGGACTATCTTATCTTTTGTTTGTAAACTTTGTGGTTTCGGGTCCCTGTAAAACCCATTTTTTCCTCTTTCAAAAACTATGTGGGCTCAACCATACTGAGGAGGACATCGTGAAGTGCCCCAAGTATCCTTCCCTTATGATTGAAGACCCTCTTCATTTTCTTCAAAAATTGATTCACTCATGGATAGTTGGGAGGCTGCACGATAGGGTGTCCTTCTAGCAATTCTCCTTATAATAGGGTGCCCTCTTAGCAGTTCTCC
>VDFB02010910.1:0-14244 GCA_007258455.2 Sequoia sempervirens | reverse complement strand
CTTTTTTCTTTTTTTTTTAACTCTTTGCATTTCAACCTGTGAACAGTGAAGTCCACACTGAGGGCTGAGAACCACAGTGGCACTGAAGCAGAAATATGATTTTTCGCCCAACAAGACCTTGCAGGGACCCTACTGCAACCTTCAGATTCTTAAGATGTATGAAGGATATAAGATTTCAGAATACTTCAGATTCAAGTCAGACCAATGACCCATTCTCTTTAAATTAGACATTCATATTGCTTGACACCAACAAAAGATCTTTGACCATTAATTCAAAACACATGACTAAAATCCATCAATAAAACACTTAGAACAATCCCAGATAATAAAGAATTATTGCACAGGAAGGACACCTCCCCAACCAGAAAATAGAAAACCCAAGCTAGAGAAGCAAAACAATCAAACCGAAATCCAAAGCAAACTAAACTAGCCAAAACAGAAGCAAGGAAAAGCCATCTAAACTAAAGCAATCTATCCTAAAGAAAACAAAACAGAAAAAAGTAAAAGAAAAGCAGACCAAGCTGCATTTATTCATATCAACACTATGTACAGAGAGACTCAAAGTGGCTCATGATCAGACAGGACGAACTGAGACTCATCCCCATATGATTAATCAATGCATGGATAAGCAATAAGGTGAAGGTAACAGTCCTCAGAAATGCAAACCTGTCTTTATATTCAGAAAAATAAATCTCTGCATTGTAGCGCTCAAACTCCATGCCAAGATTAGGAATAACTAGTAACTGAGGTAACTCATTAGGACCATGATTAACCCATATGCAAGTTGTCTTTCCTAAATCTCCATAATCAAATTGACAAGATTCAAAATTTCCAGCAAAGAAAGAAACAACCTGATTTTTCATTTCTGCAGACTGAGTGTTGTGTTCATCATCCTGCACTTGTGAAAAGATAATCGTAGTGTCATCAGGGGGTCTCCATTGATGGTGCAATATTCCCACCAATGAAACAGCAAGATAGGAATGTACCTGAGAACTATTAATAGCCCACATGTTCCATGTCCTCTCACATTTGTTTAGTCCTCAAAACAAATATATCATCATTATTAGCCCATATGTTCAAATTCAATTTGAATAATTTTGACCTTTAATAAATCCTATATTTTAAAAAGGAAACTTTCCATTTTGAAATTTTATTTTCATTTTTTTTTTATCCTTAAGAAATTTTCTATTTTCATTTATCATTTTAAAAAAATTCCATTTTTGAAAACATTTTGAAAATTTCGCTGGAAACTAGACTAAGGGGAACTGGAAAATCTGGTTCAAGGGATCTCCATATTCTAAATCCAGAGAATCTGAAAGGATTGTGAACTGAAAATCCAGCGGATAGAACTGAAAATTCCAAATGTATAGATTTTGTGGGAATTCCAGCAGACAGGATTATGGGAAATTCCGGAAAGCACTCCGGAAAAATCCCTATTTTTTCAAACCATACTTTTTCACTAAATAACTGTAAGACTGGACGCGATAAAACATCTAAGGACCCCCAAAGGCAATGAAAGCAATAAAATTAAGGGGCCAAAAGACACCAAAAGCCAATCCGGGAAATTCCAGGCAGACAGGATTATGGGAAATTCCAGCTGGACAGGATTATGGGAAATTCCAGCCGAACTGAAAAATCCCGGATTTTGTTCAAAACCTAGTTTTTTCAAAGTGCAACCTAGGGAAATCACTTGGGCAAGCAAGATGAACATCTAAGGACCTCCAAAGACAATGAAATCAATAAAATTAAGAGGCCAAAAGCTAGAGCAAAAAGAGGATCCCCGCTTTCAGTGGGGCGTGTGTGCAAAACTACACAACAGGTAGTATGGAAAATTCAATGCATAAACATGGAGGGATGATCAAAGGAGAAGTCAAGTCCCCATGAAGAGCTTAATTTTGAAGTTTAGAAATGAATGGCATTATGTTGCACAGTATCTACTAACAGTAATAAGCACAAATTTTAAGGATTTCAGTGAGCCAATGAAATAACAGTGAGGAATAAAAAAAATCCAATTGACCTTGTCAATATATTTTGAAAGAGACATCAATCATGGATGTCTTCAAGAACCATGATAGGGAGTAGATGAAATTTTTAGTTTTGTTCAAGGATGGTCCACAACAAAGTTAGAGGACATCATGGCATCAAAGGCAGTGAACAGTCTAGTGGAACAAAATATATGAATGGAAGCCATCAAGTTCTAATAAAAGATATTCCCTTGAATTTTCAAGAACTACTACATCAAGATGTAGAATCAAATGACTACTATCCTTTATATGATGGATATACATATTGCAATGAGTTTTCTCAAGTTATAATGGGGCCTATCCTTCTTGGTATCCATGAATTTCCTTTGCAAGGTTTCCAATTTGGTTGAAAGTTATTATAGGGAAATTTATGTTGCAGATTATGAAACACAAGTGTCAAAGTTGTCTAACATATGTTTTGCATTGAGAGGCATCCATGTTGCAGAAGGCGGTCTATATATGACTGACATTATTGTAGAATCTGACCAGTTGCAGGGGACATATTACAAAAAATCAAAGCTCTCTGATCTGGAAAAGAAGAGAGAGTCAAAAAGGGTAATCTCTAAATTGTAGGAACTCATTAATAAGTTGAGAGATGACTTTGAGTTTGAAATCAAGGAAAGAGATGTTGCAATTCTTCTTTACAATAATTTGTATAGTGAAGCTCATGCAGCATTGTCTACCACGAAGAGTGAAATGGAGCACATTAAAACAAGGGTTGAGGAACTAAAGAAAAAATAGTTTAACACAGATGCACCTGATCTAAATGTTATAGGAGGAGAAACTTGTAAGATCAGAGAGAGGACAAGCTTGGAAACTTGTCTCAAGGTTAATTTAAATAAAAAAGGAAATGTCATAGAATTGGTTGCAATACAAACATCTTTCAGAAAATATTTTGAGGAGTCTCAAACAAAGACAAACTTGAAATCTCCAATTAGTGTTACATCTGAAGTACACTGTGAAGGTAGCTATTGGGAACAAGCAACTTGAACATTTTTAAGGTTTTCTCCACTGGAAAGTGAAAATTCATGGCCAAAATCTAGATTTATAGATGTTGATATATTATTATTTTCTATGTAATAGCATTAAAACTTTTGCAAACAATCTCAAATGCATCTTTCATGAACCAGAAAATACAAAAACCTAGAATGTGCCATGTTTTTGTTTTTTTGCATTTCTCTACAATGGCAACTTACCCATCTTGTGTTTTCATTTTAGAATGCAAATACAAAGGTGAAGAATTTTCCTTTCCTTCCCAAAATGCAAAACCCATCTAGGTTGGTGTTAAAGTCCAAATACAAGGAAATTTGAATGGAATGAAAAGAAGAGAGAACACAAAAGAGAAATGGCAATATCAAAGGGCAGTATGGTCTTGTGGAATGGTCAACAAAGATATATTTGTTTCAACCGACCACCTCTCATGGAATCTCATTCATTTATACTAAAATATTGTGCATTTTTACCACAGCAAAAGGTGAGCAATAGACAATGCCATTTCAAATCAGAAAATTGCAAAACGACAGAAAGCAGCTTGGTTTTATTATAAATTGCAAACACGGAAGCTTTTTTTTAAAAGGTGTCATTAATTTTTGAAACAAAATCAGAAGCATATGAAACCTATTGCATTTTTACAACCGCAGCCAATGGAGCAAGTTTCTTCATAATAGCAACAAACCCACTTGGGGTTTCTTAATCTAGCCTAAAAGATGGAGTAAAATAAGCAATTCTCTGCTTTATTATCAAGCTGGAGGCTCAAATGATTCATTTTTTGCTTAAAAAACAGAGGAAATGGAGTCGATTTGACTTACCTAGAGATTTTTCTCACAATTTTTTGCAAACTTTCAAGCATTTTAATGGCCTCCATTAGAGCTTCATGATTTTCTCATGATGGTTGTGAACAATGAAAACAACAAACAAAAAAAGAAAAATGATACAAGATGGGTCAGAAATATGTCCATGGTCGCAGCCTGCTACTCAAAAATGGCCTCCAAATGGTGTAAAAATGCAGATTTTGTGCAACGGAATAACATTTACCTATTGTTCGAGGTGTTTCCCTCATGAAGTCACAACAAAACTCGTGAAAATTTTCCTTTTTTTGTGTTTTCTCAAACCCCATGGTAGCAGCATCATGTTCTAGATTGTTCAATGACCAAATGATGGTGTTTTCCCTTTGTTTTGGTGTTTTGATGATTAGGGTTTGACCCTATTTGATGGTGATGGGATTTTCTTCCCATGTTTTTAAAATTGAAAACATGTGTTAATGCATGGGGGTCGAAACTCGTGTTATCGACTTAGGCATGTTATGCCTTAAGTGTTTCCCCTTTGTTTCAAAACCTTTCCAAGTCCTAAGTCCTCAAACAATACAACATATGGAGTGTGCCAATACAACACATGTGATGCCATGTTTTTTTTATCATGCATCATGTGACTTGGAATATGCTTTCCAAGAAATTTGGAGGTTGGCCATATTGGCCAAGTGTTTTTGAGCTTGTATGATGCCTTTGAAAACCAGTGAGTATTAACCATGTATGGCCTTAAAATGTAGAATGAGGAAAGTGGAGATGGTCAAGTTCCTTGGAAGTTTTTAACCTTGTTTAATGCTCTTGAAAGCACTTGGATATGACATTATATGTTGCATTTTATTTCAATGTATAAAGATATCATTTAAGTGATTTGAAAATCACTTTTATTATGTCTTTTTAATGCAAATGTAATGTAATTCAAGGAGATGGTGGGACCCCTTATTTTGTGCTTTGAAATGTAAAATTACTTGATTAAGTGATGTTTTATGAATCACTTAATCAAGGTTATTATCTTTAATGCCTTTTGGAGTCTTGTGTTTTCAAAACACACATATTGCATGAGGAGAGTGTGGGTCAATATGTGTGTGAAGACCAATGATGACTTGAAGACATGAGGAATGTGTGAGAGGTTGTTTTGACTAACTTTAGAGAAAAGGGGGTTGTTTGGAGGCATTTTTGTCACATTTTTAGTGTGACTATTGACTTGGATTAACTTTTCTACATGTGGAGGATAGTTTGGACAATTTATGGAAGTTCTTTTTGGCCTTTTTTGTTGCATCCGACCAAAAAATTCTAGATGGACATGTTCATTTTGCTTAAGTATGTTCATTTTGAACATTTTGAGTCAGTTCTTTCTTTCCAGCAGCAGGATAGCTTTGTTTCTTGGAGCTATTTTTCATGGAGCAGTATTGTAACTCATATGGGCCTATTGTATAGTAAGCACTTTGAATTAATAAAGTAGAGCATTTTTTACCTTCTCATTTCATGTTTCTCATGTATGTTGTTGATGATTGATCAATTTTTCTTGTGAAAATCTATTTTTTCCTTGCAAGCTTGTCTCATATTTAGGCATCTGTTTAGTAGAAGATGTATGTTTATAGGTTGTAAGTTTTATTGTTTAGTAGTGTTGTTACTTGTGAAACCCATGTTTTCCTTTTAAAAGCACTGTTTATAGACCTCCTTATGAATTATTTATGTAAACTACATTGGAAAGTGAGTTGTGTGAGTCCAACTTTATGATATTAGTTTGAATGTGATAGGTTGTTAACAGGTCTAGGTTGTTTTGGTGCATCACCTTAGGTTTTTTAGAATTATGTTTATTTTTCATGCAATTCTTACCCTTTACCTCAAAGATTAGTAGTTAGGTGACATCAAAAGGGGAAGCTAGCCCATAATCTGGAGGTCTGCTTTCGAGTAGGACACCCACAACCTGAAATCGGTCTCATGTTACATCCAAACCTACTAAGTTTGTTCATAGCTTGGAATTAGGGTGTATATTTGGATCCCTAACAGTTGTTTCGAGACATATCATTCCCTTATTGACCACACTCCATCCATCATCAACCCATTTTTTCTTGTCACTTGATTGGGGCAACATCACCTTTGTCCTTAAATCCATTTGTGCTTCCCAATCTCCTATCACTTATCATCCTCTCTATCCATCACTTTGCATCATCTTCCTCATCCACTCTTGCATCATCGCATCCATTTCGAGAGCACACCCATGTTCTCTTGAACATCCATGTCCTCTCAAGGGGGCATCCTCAATCCCTAATCTTCATCTTCACCCCCATCATCTTTCTTCCTAGTCACTCCTTTAAATGACTAGGGCATATTTTCCAATCTAACCATCTTCTTCCAGGTTCTATGTTTTAATATTCTTTGAAATGATGCTACTTTGTAACACCATCTCAAAGAGGGGAAAAATGTAGACACCTAAATTTGGACACTTGCATTTGTCCTAATTTGTCCCTTTTCATCTAAATATTCTCTTATTTGCATTAATTAAGTAATATCACTATTATTTAATTAATACCCCTAAAGTCCTCTAAATCCCTAAAGTATTTAGTTAATAATTAAATATATTTCCATTTATTCCCCTTTTCCTCAAAATAATTAAATAAATAATGCATTTATGTAATTCTTCACATGTCACATCCTCCATCACTTTTCCTTAATCTTAATCCACCTCCTAATCCCATCATTAAGGATGTGCACATGTCTAATACTTGATTAGGATGTGTCACATCCTCCAACTTTTGCAAGTTAGCTCATAATCTTCATTAGTCACTAATTGTCTTCTAATCACTAATTAGTTAATCTAATCAGTATCTTGGTCAACTCTCTCATCCCCCAAGGAATTTTTAATTCTTTTTTGTCTTCCCCATGTAAATTTAAAATTGACTTTTATTCCTCCAAGGATTTTCCTCTTCCCCATGTGATCATTGAAAGGTCACATCAGTCACATGAAGCCAAGAACCTTCTATTATAAGGACCTTGTCTTATCCACAAAATACTTTTCAGCATCCTTCATAAGAACCTCATCTTATCCACAAGGTTCTCCTCATATGAATTTAAAATTCATGTTTATTCTACCAACCACCTTCTCCCTTCCAATCATATGAATTTAAAATTCACATTTATTTCTCCAACCACTTTTCTCTTCCCCATGGATATTTTTGAGGAATACTAAAATTCCTCATATGTCACTTTCCTCTCATATGGGAACAAAAAGTTCTTTTTTGAGGAAATCTTCTCCTCTCCCAAGGTACTTTCAAATTACTTGTCCTTCTTCCACATCATTTGTACCCTTTCCATCTCACCATGTCATTTGGACACTTCATCCTCCACATGGCAAGATGTGAGGGCTTGTGAGTCCTCAACTCACCATAGCCCTCCATCTTGGCCATGGTGGCTCAATCCTAACCATTGAAATCTCTAGAGAATTAAATTTCTTCTATAAATAACCCCCCTTCTCATTCATTTAGAGGACCTTATGCATTTTTTATCAAACTTATTCTCTCAAGCCATTTAAGCACTCTTTTGCATACTTAGTTTTCATCCTTCATTGTTGCACACTTTTAAGCTTTCATCCCATCCTCTTGTATCCATTTTGCTTAGACTATCACATAACCACCTTCATAATTTTCATCTTCCATTGCATCTTCACCCCTTTTCATCTCATTTTAGATCATTTTTCATCCACGGAGCACACACTCAAGTTGCATCAAGGGCCAACCAAGGATCAACACAAGTAAAAGGTATACTTTCTTGCTTTTATCTTTCTTTTATTTGTGTTCAATGTAGCCCAATCTTGAGGTGGTCTAGTGTTCTTTACTTTGAATTTCTTAAATAGTTCTGCATATTAGGAGGTAATAACACTTGCACACACTATCAAACCAAAAGTCTTACTAATAAGTTTTATCTGAAAAGACAATTGTATTCTTTAAAGATGAAAGATGGTGATTCTGTTGCAAATCATTTGAATGCTTTTAATTTGATTCTAAGTCAGTTAGCATTTGTAGATGTAAAGATGGAAGATGAAGATAAATATATATTGTTACTTTTTTCTTTACCAGAATCTTGGGAAAATCTAATTGTTGCTATCAGTGGTAGTGTTGCAGATCTGAAGATGGACAATATAATTCCTACTCTCCTATCAAAGGAGATGAGGAGGAAGTCTAAAACGAAAATCGAAGATGAATTGTTTGTAAAAGGGTAGGCCTAAGAAAAAGGAACCTAAGGGAGACAAGGAATGGAAGGGTACATCAGAAGGATGGTAAGATAAAGTGTTGGAACCATGGTAAACCGAGACATGTGAAGAAGGATCGTAGGAACAAGAAAAAGAGTTTTGATTCTTCTACAAAGGAATCCTTAGATGACGGTAATCATGCTTTGATCATTTCATGTAAAAATGTTAGTGATGACTCTTTTCTTAATGTTAAAGAGTGATCTTCATGAGGAGGATGGTATTCATGATGCCATGTGTAGCTTGTACCATAGTTTAGTGGGATTTATTGGCAGTGACGTGGATGCATCATTGGTAAGATTATATTCATGTTATTGGGGATATGATTTTTTCTTGGTTTAGAGTGGTTGCTATTATGTCATGGTTTTCTCTTGATATGCATTTAGAGTTTGCTTAAAATGGTTCTTTGAGACCGGATGTATATATGTTATAGTGCATGTGATCTCCTAGCAGGAGATGGTTAGATCATGTTGTCATGTTTATGTTCCCGATTCATGATTGGAGCTTTGACATTGATCTTGTGTAGTTCTCTTAAGCATTGGGTACATTAATCATTTGCTTGATTAATTCATGATAGTGCTATGTTGCATTTGGAGTTTGGCATGGATTGGTTGGTTACAGGTCCTCATGGATACTTGGAGAAATAGGTGAGGCTTGAGTTCTCTTATGGTAAGAGATATATGTTGGAATGGTTACTTATAAGAAGAAAAAAAATTCAACAGTAAAGATTGAGAAGCCTACACCTTGGTTGTATGTGAGTTCAACACACTCGACGGTTTCACATGCCTCCAAAGAGGTAGTTTGGGTACAGAGACTTGGGAAAGGTATTGGTTTTAATTGCAAGTAAGTTCAACTTGAATGTGGTAGTCAGAGTGCTATGTGTTTAGTCAAAAATCCTATGTATCATACTTGTACTAAGTATGTTGATGTTCAATATCACTTTGTACGAGAAATGGTTGAGAGTGGGAAGGTATTAATTGAGAAAGTTGACACTTTAATTAATGTTGTAGATTATCTTATGAAACCAGTTCCTACAGATAATTTCTCTTGGTTTTAATCATTTGTTTGGAGCTTCATGATTATGCAAGTTGCATTTGAAGTTAGCATGGATTGATTAGTTGGTGTAGGAAGGCCATTGGTCTTGAGTCTTGTACTTGATTTATAATAGTGATTCCTTGTTTAGAATAATTGCAATGTATAATGTCAAGTGGGAGAATGTTGGAAATAGGATGTCATTTAATTGCAATCCTAAACATTATCCAAATTGTTAAGTTTCTACTTTAATTGAATAAATCAATTTTAATAGTTCTCTCCAATTGAGAATTTGGTTAATGATATTTATTTATTTTAAAAATATATAAAAAATGAGACATATTAGAAATATTTATTTAAAAAAATCCACCATCACTTTCTTATCCTTATCCAAAACATTATCAAAAGTTTCTTTTTTTTTTAATAAATCAATTTTAGATAGTTCTCCCCAATTAAGAATTTGGTTAATAATATTTATTTATTTAAAAATAAAAATAAAAAGAAAGAGATTTATTAATAATAAAATATTGATAATAATATAATATTGAACCTAACTCTAATCCCAACTATACAATGGCAGCACCACCCCTATACGACGTCAACACATCTGTCACAAAAAAAAAGAAAGATGAAATGTTAGGAAAAAAATTTAAATGACTATTTCTAAAAAAAATTAATACTAATATATTATTATATAGTATTATTATTAAATCATGAATATTATATTAGAATATAATATTATATAGTATTATTATTAAATCATGAGTATTATATTAGAATATTAATGATTTTCTAAAAAATAAATCAAATGATTTTCTAATATAATACTAATATAATATACTAATATTAATATAATATAAATGATGAACATTATATTAGAATATTAATGATTTTCTAAAACTAAAATCAATATTAGATTCATACTGATAAAAAATGACTATTTCCTAAAGAATTAATACTATTTAATATTGATAGAGTATTTATATAATATTATCATAAAGCAATAGTCTTAAAGTAGAGTAGACATTCTTAGGGAAAATTTACAAGTTAATTTTTCTGAGCTACTAGAGGAGGCCAAGGATTCGGTGAGCTCTCTCTTTAGGTCTTGCAAAGTAGTTTGTCCCCATTGCAGTATTAGAGATGCCCAATTTCGTTATCTTAATAATAAAATGAAATGCAAGTTTGCTTTGCCAAGGTTTCAATGTACCACTTGTGATCACTCCTTTACAATGGGTGGAAGAAATTATTATTCAACAGACAGGAAAAGGAAATGCAAAAATCTGAGCCAAAATCAATCCCCAAAAAGAAAGCCAATACCCATTTTGGGAAGCAGGTAAGGGAAGCTGCAGTAATTATTGATTGTTGCAATTTGATGGAAAACTCTCAATATTCAGAAATCCCAAATCAAGAAGAGAGAGCATATCAAAAAGCATATGGTTATGATTTTGCTTGTTGTATAGAAGAAAGTCAGATTGCAAGTTCTAGTCTCCCTAATCTAATTGATATCAATGACTTTGTAGCTGCTGATTGTTGCCATTATTCAGATTCAGCATAGAATTTTGGATCATGCAAGGATATACAAGAGAAATCAGCTTCTTATGGATATGAACTTTATAACAAATTAGATAGAATTGAGCAATTTGGAAACTTTATTGAAATTCATTGAAATGCGATAACATAAGAAGCATTCTTGTCTTTTGTATACATATAAAAAAAATTAACCTTGAATATTATGCCTAAGTGCATAATATGCATAGTATCCAATTAGTTGGTGTATGAAATCATCTAAGCATGCAATTTCATCACACAATGCATGTGTATACTCCATTAAACTATTCATTGCAGCAATATCTCCCTCTTTGATGTTATTTACATGCCAGCTAGCTGTAGGATCAGCTCCCATAATTTGATAATTCAAGACAAAGCATAGTTTGCAACTACTACATTCGTCTTTCCAACATCGGGTGAATCAACTGAATCATTAGATCCAATTGAATGTTGTGGGAAGGTATTTGACACACAAATGAAAGGATTAGAATCTTCATCATCACTTATCAAATCTATAATAGAAAGTGGTGTGTACTCTTCAGAATCATTAGTTAAGTCTATTATATTATCCATTACCTAACAATAGAAACAAAAACACATATATTAAATATATTAAAACCTTATTTTTCTTTTGTACATTTCAAATTTTAATCTTATTTCCTAATAAAAGAACCTTTAAAAATATATAAAGAATGAAAAAGTACTAACAAAAAGAGTAAAAGGAGTGCAAATTATAAAACTTAATATAAATAACTTTTTAAATAAGACAAGGGTCAAGAGAGGGATTTTTTTTGCTACTTATGTGGATGTACTGTCAAATACTTGGTAGAAATTCAAGTTACCATGTTCCTTTAAGTTTTTTAACCAACCTTTCGCACAATTTATCTTTGAAAAAAAATGAAATTATTTGCTAAAAAATTCAAGGAGGGTCATGGTCATATATAAAAAATAAATAAATGTTTTAAAATCTCTTATTTTTTTAAAAAAAATTGTTTAACAATTGTAAATTTTTAATAATATTTAAATTTCAAATTATATATAAATTTATTTTTTAATTAAGTTTTAATAATTTAAAAATATTATTTTAAATTAAATTTGTTTTTTTAATATTTTTAAAATTTATAAAGCTCAGTAAACAACTGTGTGATATAGCCATGAATTAGCTTCATAGGATCTCATTGTGCTCTCATATTTTTATTTTCAAATTTGAAATCTATTTTTAGTTATCACTCTCTTGACCCTTGTCTTATTTAAAAAAAATATATTAGAGGTAAAATACAGGTTTTGATAGGGCTCATAACCCTTATCTTATTATATATATTAAGTTTTATTTTTTAATGGTTCATCACCCACATAAATTAGTCCTCTCACCCTAATATAGAATTTTTTTATCTTTCACTATTTTGATTAAATTCAAGCACGATTCTTCAAAATATATGGACTATCCAAAATGATGATAAAGATATTAGTCTTGTATGCCCTTAAGGAATTTGTTTACTATTTTTATCGGCTACTTCATTTATATAGAAAACCTCATTTAGCTTGGTGAAAATTTAACTCTACTAAGAAACTCTTTCTCCCTAAATCTTTTATTTAGGAAAACAATTTTATGATTTTTTCTCCTCTCTACATGCTTTGATTTTCTTAATACTTTTGCTTTTTAATGACTTTTCCTTGACTCCCTCTATATATTGTAAGTAGCACAAAGTCATGTTCAATTATTGCTAAAACTCCCAGGTATTCGTAGCCATCGTTTCCATGGAAATCCCTCAAAGCCTGTGAATGAATTTGAAAGATAAAGAAAAACTTATAGATCATTGGTTTATACTAGATTTCCTCAAAACAAATTTGCAGGTTAGCTTTTTTGAGCTATCAGAAGAGGCCAAGGACTTCATAAATTCTCTCTTCAAATCCTCTAAAGCAGTCTATCCCCATTGCAATTCTTCAAATGCCAGTTATCGTTACCTCAACAACAACAAGAGATGCAAATTCATTCAACCAAGATTTCAATATCCCAACTATAACAACTACTTACACTCAGTGGAAGAAAATACCATTCAAGTCATTTGACGACTAGTCAGTTTGTAGGAAAGCTCTCTACTTCAGCAACCACCAAGAGGAATTATATGTTTCCAAACCACATTCACCCCCCAGCCAATAAATCCATTATCGAATTTGTTGTAATCATAAACTCCATGTGCAAACTTGTCATAAATGACATACACATCCAAGAGCTCCCAATGCATGGGTAATGTAAATCTAAAAAAGATCAATGCATACCAAGTCTACCAATAGCATCATATAGAAAGTGTAAACATCATGTAGTATCAAAGAATCATCCACAACAGTATTCAAAACTTGTAAGCTAATAATCTGTAAGAACAAATCTCATCATAAGTCTCCATAGCTCTCCCAAGTTCTCCACACCAACAAAAAGTACCTAAAAATTTACAAAAGTTTTTATATTAATATTTAAATTATAATATTTTAAATAGACCTACAATGGCAGCACGGCCCCTATAGGAGATCAACATATCCATTAGAAAAAAAACAAAAAACAAAAAAGTCAAAATGTTAGGAAAATTTCAAAAACAACTATTTCTTAAAAAAAAAATACTAATATTATTATATAGTATTATTATTAAATCATGAATATCATATTAGAATATAATATTATATAGTATTATTATTAAATCATGAGTATTATATTAGAATATAAATGATTTTCTAAGAGAAAAATCAAATGATTTTCTAATATAATACTAATATTAATATAATATAAATGATGAACATTATATTAAAATATTAATGATTTTCTAAAACTCAAATCAATATTAGATTCATACTAATAAAAAATGACTATTTCGTAAAGAAATAATACTATTTAATATTGATATAGTATTAAGATAATATAATTATAAAACAATAGTCTTAAAACATAGTAGACCTTCTTAGGGAAAATTTATAGGTTAATTTTTCTGAGCTACCAGAGGAGGCCAAGGATTCAGTGAGCTCTCTCTTTTAAATTTTCTGAGCTACCAGAGGAGGCCAAGGATTCAGTGAGCTCTCTCTTCTAGTCTTGCAAAGCAGTTTGTCCCCATTGCAGTTTTAGAGATGCCTAATTTCGTTATCTTAATACTAAAATGAAATGTAAGTTTGTTCAACCAAGGTTTCAATGTCATAGTTGTGATCATTCCTTTACAGTGGGTGGAAGACAATATTATTCAACAAGCAAGAAAAGGAAATTCAAAATCTAAACCAAAATCAATCCCCAGAAAAGAAATCCAATACCCATTTTGGGAAACAGATAAGGGAGGCTACAATAATTGTTGATTGTTGTAATTTGATGGAAAACTCTCAATATTCGGCAATCCCAAATCAAGAAGAGAGGGCATATCAAAAAGCATATGGTTATGATTTTGCTTGTTGTATAGAAGAAATTCATATTGCAAATTCTAGTCTCCCTGATCTAATTGATATCAATGACTATGTAGTTGTTGATTGTTACCATTATTCAGATTTAGTACAAAATTTTGGATCATGCAAGGATATACAAGATAAATCAGCTTCTTATGGATATGAACTTTAT
>VDFB02010909.1:0-28704 GCA_007258455.2 Sequoia sempervirens | reverse complement strand
ATTGCCCAATTGCCTTCTAAACTCTCATCCAAAAACTTTCTCTTTTTCTTATATTTTATCAATTTGGCTCTACTATAACCAATTTCAGTTGAAAGTGCTGACATTTTTATTTTTCTTGCTATATCTTGATGTACAATAGATGTCAACATCACCCTTCTTGTAGTGGCCTTATCCACAATTCAAGATCCTTTCCCAATGGAATCTAAACCATTTTTAACATTTTGAACAATATCCTTTTGTAATCCCATGTGTTTCTTCTTATTTGATGATGAATGGACACCCAAAAATTGTAATGACTCTTTGAGCTCATCACGAAGAAGTAAACGTGATAAAATTGAGTTTTTCTCAAGGTATCAAGATGATTGAAATGATGATTGATCATTCCATTTTACGCATTTAGTCATTGACCTCTTCTCTTATTATAAGGTTGGTTGGCATAATATTTGAGTTTCCATATCCATTTCAAGTAAATGATCTAAACTTCTATGAGAAATTCGCTTACCCACCTTCTCAACTAGTTTTATATACTATCCACTGAGTATGAGGCGATCCCGACTCTCCAACATGCATTGTTTCAACTTGTGCCTCCTATCTTCAAGGACCATGCATTCTTGAGCTGATTCATTTGATCCAATGTCTACATTTAGCCTAATTCTGGATCATGAAAACTTCCTGCTTGTTGAGCACTTCCTACACATGTGTCACAAAATATTTTGCAAACAACAATGAGAGATGATGTTAAATATATAAGTGAAGTTTATGTATGCAAGCAAACAAATTGATAAAACATGATGAGCTATAAGTGAGAGAATTTTGTGCTATTTTTATATGCTCATCCATACCAGTAGAAGGAAGTGATCTTGACCCCTCTCCAACAAGCATTGTCTGAACTTGGGTCTCCTCCCTAACTTCAAGGTCCATCTGTTCGTCAACAGATTCGTTTGATCCAATATCATCTAGATTTGCCTGACCGCCGCTTGAGGAATCCCTTAGAGCATAAAACATAAAAATAATTTGAGAACATTGGAAGCGATGAAAATAAAGGAAGACACAAACACTGTAAATATTGGAAACAAAAAGAATTGGCTTAAGGAATTGGAGTCAAGGATCATATAAACATTGCAACTTGAATGACCAAGACACTGAGGATATTTTAAAAGTATTTATAGTCATTTAAGTGCAATTATGGTTAGAAACCTTCAAGGTAAGAGTACTAAACACACACTTGAGAGTGAAAGAGAGAAGAAACAAGCATGCACCTTGTTTCTTTCTATGATAATTTTCCAAGTTTTGATCACGCCTCTTTTGTTCTTCTTCTTTTGACAATTTTCGCTGAGATGCATTTTTTCTTTTTCTTTGTTGTCCCATTTTCTTCTTCAACTTAAAGATGACTCTAAACAAGTCCTCTACCAACTTATTTAAATTATTCCAAATTTTGCCTTGATTGATAAAAATGAAAGTTGTCCGTACCTCCAACATTTGCCTTGATAAATGTGCAAAACTTCTCCAAAATCTGCGATCCAAGTGAATCAAAATTATTCAAGTGTACATGGAATAACTAGATCCTCTAGTTTAAATGAATCAAGTAGTAAACAAACAAGTTATTTCATTGTGGAGTTTGTTGTTATTTAATTCATAGGTATGCAAAACATATCTAGTAATTTTAGAATTTTGGTAAAGTGTCAAAAAATGTATGAATATTAGAGGTATAATTTGAATTGAATTTTCTTAATTATATTTGAATTGAATTTCAAGTTAGTTGTCGAAAATGTATAATAGAGACCGTATAATTTGAATTAAATTTTCTTAATTAAACATTTGAATTGAATTTCAAGTTACTTGTCAAAAAGATTATATCTTGTTCTTATTTATTGTGATCAACATGAATGAACTTAATTATAAAGTGGCATTGATTTCCCTAAAATTCTACTAGAGATCAAATGTATATTGAATATAAGGAAATGTAAGTTGTAAGAGATCATAAAATAAGAAAGCATGTATGTATATTGAATATTTAAAGAAAATGCATACATATATTATGTGTAAACATGTTTAAACTATAAGAAAACACATGTACATACATGTAAAGGGATTCAATGTATAAACATAACACATATTATAAAGTGCTGCAAATGTATATATCATATAAGAAAATATATGTACATATATCATAAAAGCAAAATGCAAATTAAAGATCATCTAATGTCGAATACTAAAAATCAAAAAACAAGCAAATGTATGTCTAGATCATATAAGCAAGTGTAAGAGATCATCAAATATCAAATACTATTTTAAAGATCATCATATATAATCCAATACACATGTGATAAAGATCATAAATCTAGAATGCATGGCCTAATAAGAATGTCTACTCCTAGACGAATGGCCATCTAAATGAGAACGGTCCCGCTCTGATGGATGTGCTGAGCCCTGCAAATAAAATTTTGTACAAGATGTGTTAAATACATATAATTTTTATTAAATAAATTTATGAGTTATTTTTAAATGAACTTGTATTTTTAAATATCAATCTACAACTTGTATTTATCTATGCATACATAAATATATATTTTATGAAAACTCACATGTCCACTGATAGCAGATTCATCCACAGAGTCACATCGATCATGCACACGATGTGGACCAAGGCTAGGAGTGATATGAGGTATGTCCACCTATAAGAATATATATACACACATATATATCAACTTAAATGAATATCTAGTTAAAAAGAAATTTAAAAAGTAATGAAAAAAGAATTGAAACATGCACATGCACACATACATGCACATCATCTGATATCGGATGACCTAAGTCCTCTGAAACATTCACCTCCACCATATGGACCAAACGATCAAGCGACGAATCAATATCTGCATCCATCTAATCTATCCCATGTCATGCCATAAAATGATGAATGAAGGACTCGGTGAAGGTGAGATGGCATCGTGATGATGAACTAGAACCAATCAACATATCAAGAAACCCATAGTTCCGTGCGCCTACCGTGATGAACTGTAGGTGATTCCCCGATGTGAACTAGTGCGGTCTAAGTTGAGAGTGATGGGGATCCTAGAATCAACGACTTCTGCGTCTCAAATGATCTCTAACATGCTCTATAACGTATCCTATCAGTTTGATGCAATGTGGGCATATGCCTCCAACAGGTCCTCAACCAAACAATGTAGAGTCATGCGTGCCATATCTCCTGTAAGTGCATCAAGCTATGTAGGAGTAGGGATGCCGGTCATTGTAAAAGGATCCATGGTGGTCCACTATGCTGAAAATGGTGTGGATCAGGAATGTCTAGATATCAAATACTAACCTACACGATCATCGACATCCTAGTGGTGGCAGCCGTGAATGTCACCTACATTGTCAATTCTTCCTTTGGGAAGCAACAACAACCTCATCTCAAGCATGGGGCTAGATTTGGGGTGAGAGCAAGAGACCTCTCACCAACCAATACCATAAACAATGGGGGTGGGCCTATCAGCAATCCTACCACACCCCTGACCAACATATGGTGGAATGTCTAGGTAGTTAACTTTGAGGCCCAAATGGACCTCAGCATACAACTGCTGAACAAAATACAATGGAATCTGGTCATTGTTTGGGTATATACCATGTGCTGCTAGAAATCGTGGGCAGATCAATGAGGCCATAGCATGATCAACACATCTAGTGACCTGGTATCCCCTAACCTTACACACATTTTGATAAAATGGAAAACAAGTGGCTTTTATCATTTCTTTGGTGACACTATCTTGTATTTGTTTAAGGGGAACATCACCATGTACTTCTTCCTGCATGCAGGAAATAATAGCAGTCACTCTGTCTTGGGAATATGCACTAGTCCTCTCAAGTTCATCTTTTAGGTTTTCTAGACTATGCAATATTAACATGCATGGTTCACTATATATCCCTGGGTTTGCACCTTGTGCTAATGAATCTCTTAATTTTTTTATCTCATTACTAGTATTTGCAAACAAAGATTCTAGCATAGGTGAAACATGATCTACATTTTCCATGTTATATATATACAGTACACCTAAAAAAACAATGAGACTTTGGTAAATAATATATCTAGATAAAAAGAATACAATCTAAAATAGAACTTGTAATAATTCATCTATCAAGTATGTAAAAGTGTGATCATGGTATGCCAAACAAAGTCCTTATGGCAAAAATTAGAAAAATCAGTGTTAGGCAACTTCACGTAAATATTTGAATAAGTTATCTATATTATTTCAAAAATATGTAAAAATAGAATTTGTAGAAAATTGAATGTAGTTTCTAAAATACTAGGTTTATTTAAAAATAAATAAAATCTATTTGGTGAAAATTTGAAATTTCAATGCAAGAGTACTTAAATTTCAAGGAAAAAATAAGTAGGTGTCTGGCTGACCACCCTAACCAAAATAAAATGATAATATTTTTTTATAATATTTTAGATATAAGTAGAGGACTCGTCTGGATGGATGCATATTTTTGTAATTTTTTTCCATAAATAATTAATTATGAATTTTTATTACAACCTTTTAGAAAATATAAAAATCTGCATAAATCAATTCACCTTTAACTTGGTCAAAAATTCATGAAATTTAATTTTTCTTTTTTTAATCCTATAATATGCAAAGCATAGAATGTGACGCATATGTTTTGGATTCAAAAAATATGATACCGCTTGAAAGTTATAGATGTTTTTCAATCAGCCTGTCGATCAGGACTTTAGTCGTAATTCTAATAGAAAATGAATAATAATTATTTATTAAATTCAAATTAAATCATGATTTATATTTTTGGAAAGCTGAGAATCTCCTCTAAAAACCCTTTTCATTTCATTAATTTTGGGTGAAAAATAAGTTGTCAGCCACATACCCTACAAATATTGCCACTTTTTGGCATACCATGATCCCAAGCACATACCCTACTCATCAATAATATTTTCATACTATTAACTTGATTTAAAAAGAATTGGAAGACAACTATAATCTATAACATAACATCCTTAAATGGTTCAAATTTTAAATGAAACGATGAAAGAAAGAATAAGAATACAAAGATTAAAGTATAAAATCATTTGAAAATAATTGGGGATAAAAATATTTAATCTAATAGTTGTTAACATAAATGAACTTCAATTATATAGCCTTGAGAACATCAAAAAATTATAGCACATCAAAAATGCATCATTAAATGTATATTAACATCATCTGCACTCTAATTAAAAATATTAAAAACAACACGGAATACAAAGAGATGAAATTAAAAAGTTCCAACTAATGATGTTATAATAATCCTCCCCAAGTTGATCCTCTCATCCCAATCATCATACTTAATGTTTTGGTACTTGAATGTGTTGGTACTTGAATCATGTTTTGGTACTTAATGTTATGTTTTTTAAGAGGAAGCATTTTCTCTAGTGGGCTTGATTGAGTGACAAGGTGGAGTGATTGTTGTAATGAAGAACTTGCTAGGAAAGCTAACCAAGTTAAAATGTACACCTATACATACATCATTGTGGTAATATAGACCTATGTCATAAAACACAATTGAATCCTATTAGTTCCAAAGTATTTTAGCAAAGAAGAGATAGAGGAATTTCCAACATGAGGCATAATTCAATCATAATATAATAAAACCATTAATCCATAGTTCTATGTATAAATGGAATGTTGTAGAGGAAAAGATACACATTTAATTTGCAAGGCATAACTCAATATGAAAACATATAGTAGAATATTGTACATTATTCTCAGGATTTTTTCTTATTTGTGAGAAATGCAAACCTTCCATGCTAATTTTCTCTAAAACACACAAATATAGGGGGCAGTGTAATATCCCACCCTTTCCTAAATTTTTCCATAGCTAGTGATATGATAATATCCCAACAACTCTATGAATTTTAAAATTGAATGTTATGGACTATATTAAAATTATTTTGTGGACTAATAAACTAAAGAATATTCTTGATATTTAATTACACGTCTCTTGAGAAAAACAATGATTTAATATCTTATGAGTATTAAATTAGATTATGAGTATAATTTAAAGAATTATAGTCATGATTTTGTAATTGTCATGTAATAGACATAAATATCATTCATTTTGTTGGTAAAACTACATATTTAGAGTAATATTATGAAGGTTAAATTTAAATGGTTTATCTAACACTCAAATAATCATTCTAGACTAATAGTTGATTTAAAATTTCTTTTACAATGATTATTGATTATATTTAATAAAAAATACTTGATATTCCCACCAAGTTATTAAGGGTGCAAATCAACTATTGACATGGACTAAACTATTGCAAACAAGGTAAATATATATAGTAGGAGTATCAACTAATGGTGAGGCACTTTAAGTCTAATCAAACATACAATATACCAAATAATATTAATGAAATAGTGGAGAAAATAAATAAATATTCAAACCTCATGAACACTAGAATTATAATATGGAGAAACCCTTTCAAAAAATCCCACTACTAAAGAGATATGAAACTTTTATTAATATTCATAACAAGATTATAACAATCCAATCCACTCAATCTTCTTTAGTCTAATGTTTTGGCTATTTCTACATAACACTATTTAAACCTTATGTCATACATTAAATTATATATAGAGCAAGGGAAACAAGAAATGATCAATTAATTTATGTAATGAGTGGAAAAAAATCATGGTCCACAAGAAAAGAACCCATGCCCCACTATGCATTGGAACATGTACACAAAATATAAACGAACTAATGATATAGGACCTTAAATCCCATAACCTTGATAGTAACCACTCCCAATACTAGTGCTTTATGATGAAGATGTCAACTACAATAAGTCTCATCTATTATGAAAAGATGCTCCACTCTTCCCAATGTAACTCCTAGTACAATAATCATCACGATCTCCTTATTTAATTTTATTATAATAATATCTTGAGCCCATTGCTTACCTTTTCATTTTTTCTCACATATCACACTATAAAATTTTGGAGCTCATTTTCACTTTGCGAGAGTCTCTCGAGGGTTTTAATGGTGTCCAAATTGATATTTTTTAGCTTAATGCATCAAACTCATTAATATTTTTAATTTTAAGAAAATATTAAAATCAAAGCTCTATCGACTGTAATTTATGCCCTTTAGAAAGAATTTAGAAAAAAGCAACATTAAAGATAAGATTTTAAGTGAATGGAACACTAATCCCAACTTACACCAACCAAGTACAAATGGGTATTTAGCTTCATGGAGATTCATTCATGGTTGGTGATGGTGCATGAGTAGGCTAATAGAGGAAGAAAGACCATATGTTCATTAAGAAGAAATTGGGAGAAAAAATAAGCTAAGTTTAAATTTGTAATGATAAGAGGATCTTGATTGAATTATATATATATAGTTCATATGAGAACCAAGGATAACATACTAGAGTAAATAAGCTTCGATAATAAAGGAATCTTGTAAGTATGGGGAAGAAAAATATATCAAACTAAATGCACTACCAAAAGATAGATCAATTGGGATTTTTTTATAGGAAAGTGTGATATTTAATTGAAATCCTAATGTATTAATGTTGTATCTTCAACAATCTTGGAATGAGTACTTGGATGCCTATGTTGTCAAAAGATATTATTATTTTACTATTAGTTCTCCTCATGTTGAAATTTCCATGAACTAGTTAGGATGCAAATCTCCACCACTAAGCTACCCACCCACTTTATGACAAGTCAATTTACGATTTAGGTATGCTAATTTTTTTGACACCTTCTTCACATTGTGAGATATTACCAAATAATTATAATGGTCATTTGGTTTTGTGTGGATCATGAACCATGTAAGGGTGTGTTTATTGATCTTACTCACCAATAAAATGTATGCATTGAATAATTTTTGTTTTATCATCATTTTATCAACAAGCATATGCATATTTGAGGGTTTATTTAAAATTGACTAATGATATGTTGATTGAAACTATAGGATACATTATTTTACCTTAATTTTTTGGTCTAAAAGATGAGGGAAGTTCTTATTCTATGTCATATTCTTTCTTCTTTAGATGTATCTCATATTTTATTTGGGTATCCATGGATAAAGCAATATCAAGCAACATCATCTATGTCATGCCATTAAGGTATCAAATATGTTTGAACACTAGTAAAGAGGTTACAATTGCAAGAGATCCGTATATGCCTTTATTTTAGATTAAGTCATTTAACCTTAAATAATTTTAAGAACATACATAAGGATCCTCTATATAAGTGCAAGGATTCTTTGCCTAATTTGTAAAATTTTCAAAAGGAATAACAATGGTGGGAAAATCAAGACAAGATGCAACAATTTAGAATTCCTAAAGGGTTTACAATTATTAGAGCCAAAGTAGGTTATATTTTGGTTTTAT
This sequence comes from Sequoia sempervirens, assembly GCA_007258455.2. Lineage (NCBI taxonomy): Eukaryota > Viridiplantae > Streptophyta > Pinopsida > Cupressales > Cupressaceae > Sequoia > Sequoia sempervirens. Next base: position 20,309 of record VDFB02010909.1, on the reverse strand, counting down.
ATTATAAAATGATTCAAGAATCTATAAGGCCAAAAGAACCATAAGCATTGCAAACTTTAGTTTAGAAGCATAAGGGATTGGATATTTTCATTCCTAAACATGGTTTTCATTAAAAAAATTACTCATGTACTATACATACATATTCATGTATATGTGAATATATCTACATATGTATACATACACATGCACATATCTAAATATGTATATATGTATATATGTATATGTAGATATGTAGACACATTCATGTATACATACATATGTATATATGCATGTATATATGTATATACATACATTTATTTTCTATATGTGTATATATATATGTATACATATATACGTATACATAAATACACACACATATGTATGTATGTATGTATGTATGTGTGTATGTATATTTATGTATACGTATATACATGTATGTATATGTATATGTGTATGCATACATGTATATATATGTATATATGGATACACACACATTTTGGTTTTGTTTTGTAAGCATCCTCTTTTGAGGACAACCCTTTGTTGATGATGTTGAGTATTAGTTTGTTGTAAGTGTGTTTATTATTTTAATATCATTTTAAAACAATATTTTATTTATTTATAAATTTTGGTATAATCACTAATTTTATAATATGTTTGTGTGTGTAGGTTGAGTTGCATAATTGTTAGGGGCACACACAATCAACACAATGCAAGATAATAACTAATTCAAGGGATCGAAGTTCAGTTTCTAGTCAAGCAAAGAGAGGCATAATGTTTCATTAATAGCATTTGCTACACATACATAAACACTTTTATATCTTTATGACACATTCATAACTATTTTCATGAATATATATTGGTGATATTTTGTAGTCTAAGAGACAATGTTGGCCTCATGTCACTGTATATGATATTTTCATGATGTATTATGTATGTCTTCATGACCTTATCAAGATCAATATATAAATATTTTGTGCATATTCATAGCAAATGGTTTGTGCTTATTCTATCTATCTATATTACCCTTTATCTCTATCTCTCTTTATCACTATCTCTCTCACATATATATGATGTGCATGAATGTTGAATGGCATACATGTAATGAACCCATACTAGTTCTAACTCTATTTAGCCTATCAACAAATAAAGATTCAACATTGGTCTTCTAGATTTACATACATCTTAAGAATTTACTACCATAATCCATAAGACAAAGCAACAATAACCCATATGGGTGTTTAGACTCACAAGTGAAAGTCAAAATGTTATAGCTAGCTATCCCTTCACTAAAAAATAGTAGGGTTTTTAGTTCAAACAAGGAATTACCCCATTTTATTGTATGGTTCTATATACTAAAACCCTATCTCCAATAACACACATAAAGTAAAAAAAATATCTACTATGTTTGGCTTCATGAATGCAACACAAGCTTCTAAATGTCCTAGGTAGAGCAATAGATTTCCATTCACATAGTAGAAATTACAAGCTAATGCTTTTTAACATGATTTCTAGAATTTCATACAAGAATAGCTTTTTCTCTTACATTACATATAAAAATACTAAAAAGAACCTTCATAAAAAATCATACCTCATTACCACCAAGTAAAAACAATAAGGTTTACATACTCGAATTTCACAAGCTTCAAAAATGTATAATTTGCACTACCTTCTTCCTCCTTTTGCCTCTATCCTCCCCTTTTCCCTCTTTCTTTTCCTTTTAATCTTTCCTTGATTTCCACCATTTTTGCCATATTCTCTACATGTTTCCCATTTCCACTTCCTTTGCCTTTATTTCTTCCCACTTTGTGAACAATAAAGTCCCACTCTCTCTTCACTTACTCATCATTCAAGTTTCCTCGAATAGCGTACCTCAACATTAATGCTTGATACTTAATATGATGGGGCCAAAAGGTGGGGTGGCCACTTTTTGGCCCCACATCTTTTTGCACTCGCTCTAATAAGGTTTGTCCTTTTGATAATAGTAATGTCCAAAGGTGGCTCTTGTTTGCATGTGGATACATTTATACCAAACATCAACTTTTAGTGATATGTGTGAAGATTTTGTAGTGGTTCTATATATTGTTCTTATTCTCTAAATATAAAGGAGGATGAATAATCAAGTCATGATGGACTAATGAAAGAAGATGAATTGAATAGTGATAGAAACTAGTCTACTATAGTTAGTGATGATGAAAATACATTATATAAAATTATGCAGGCATTCTCATATTACTTAGAATCTCTAGTGTTACAATATGAATAGTATTTTAAACACATGATAGACCTTTTTCTAGAGTGTCTCTACAAACTTGTGACCATTGAATTTGCTTGGGAGTATAGAAAATTGCATTATAATACATCAAATAATAGGGTAGAGAATGTAATTGTTAATTTTATGGTTTCCAAGACCAAACTTTGTAAATGATATTAATTGAGGGCATGAAGACACAATCAAGTCTTTGTTCTTGATGGTTTGATTTATATTTTCAATCAATGGTTCCATTTATACACACTACATGAGGAAATTGTTCAATAAGAGTAACTTATAGTTTTAGTCAATTATATTTCAATTTGTACACACTACATGAAGATATTGAACTAGCTTCATTTGTTATATGGAGATATTTTATTGTAATGTACGTAATCAATGATATGATTCTTGATTTTTTATAAGATTTAATATTATAACACCTTAACAAATCAAGCTATGACTTTCACGGTTCACTCCTACATGTATGAAATTTGCATTTTCATCTACAAGTTTGACCCTAAATTTGTAGTTTTAAAATTATTTTGTGAGCTTAACCCTACATTTCTAGTCTTTAGGAATGTATTTATCTCCATTTTTTAGACTATGTTGAGAGCTATTATAATGTTTTTTTGCACTAACTTTCGGAGGAAACTCGTTTTTCCTTACTCAAACCCTTGGATTATGCAAAACGGGGAAGCAAAATACTATATTAAAAATGCTTTAAAAACTTTCAAACAATCAAACAAGTGCAATTTGAATTCAACAAATTTAAAAAAATTTGCATATAGGGTTTTGAAATTAAACAAATACATGCATTTTGAACTCAAAAAAAATGGAATTTTAAATACCTCATGCTCAATAGTGGTTGATATGCAAATTGGAATGATGAAGTTTGAAGAGAGGACCCAAAATTTGCTTTTTCCGGTGAGAAATTTTGTTGGGTCACCGTTCGGATTATGTTCACTGCGCGCAGAGACAGTGACTGACTGGTAATTCACAGTGAAAGTGTGAAAGTGAAAGCACTTTTTTTGGTTTTGTCATATTCAAGGGGTTCGACCGAACCCAGGTTCGGCCGAACCACCTTAAATATGATTTTTTATTAGGCTTGGTGACTGGTTCGGCCGAGCCATGGGTTCGGCCAAACCATATGGTTCGACCAAACCAGTCAAATGGTTCGGTCAAGCCATATGGTTCGGCCGAACCACTTTGCTATGAAGAGTGTGGAAATTTCGAAATTTCCTTCCTCCACAAAAGTGTAAACCACTTATGTGGCTTCACCCTTAAAGCTTTTCCAAGCCTGTCTAAAGAAACCTTTGGTGACCCTAGAAGGGGGAAACGAAGTGAAGCCATCATGATGGCTCAGTTGTTTTTATTTTATTTGTTGTCTTTTTGAATTCTGGTCTGTCATGGGCAATGAAGAGGCATATACTCATCTACCTATTAATTTGTATCTAATTTCATATGCACTCTCTCTAGACACTTTGAAACTGCTCAATACATATTTTCTGTGAATGAAATTACTGTTTGTCTTTGTGCATTCAGTTTTATGAAGTTAATTTGGGTTCTTAAATATTTGTGTTCGAGAACATATTAATGCAATATCTTATGTTTGTGTGAGTGATGTAGTTTTCTTCATAATTAATTTCATTTCTCAAATGGTATTGGGTGTATATTTCATTCTTGAATATTTTTTCTGAAATTGGTCTTTGTGCCAATTGTTCTTGCTTACCAAATCTTGCATCTGATATTTAGGAATTTTCTTGATATTGGATTTGCCTTTACTGCTTTCTAGTTAAAAGCATACATGATGTTTTTTTTTGCATCTAAATTCATTGAAAATCTTGTGAGGGAGCTATACCTCAATAAAATTCATAGGATATTAGTCTTTGTTTAAAGGTTAAATATTTAGAGTTGTTTGGTTCATTTTGTCACCTTTTGAGCATGGATTGTGATATCTCAAGGTGCCCAATCTGTTAGCCAACATATTTTTGGTGACTCCACTGGGGAATCAAATTGTATAGTTTTGGTTGTCTTGTTAGGGCATATTTCATGGGTAATTCAATTAACCCTAGATTCTCATAGATTTACTAGAGGGGAAAGAAGTAGGGGGGTTTTCGATCCTATTTTTGAAGCCCTAGAAAGAAATAGTTTTTCCTATACCATTCCCTCTAGGTGGAGGGTTGGGACTAGAAGAAGACCTTCCTCACCTACTAGAACACCTACATATTACTCTATCTCCCAAGCACTTATTTTACACAGAACTGTTTAGCTAGTTGTGATTAATTTTTCCCTTAATATGGCTAACCAACCACCCATTCCTTGGGCCATTGTTATTGGTCCTTTGTAGCTTGTAAATAACTTGCATGATTTACCCAAGGGTTCTCATAAGAATTTTCCTAAGTTTCAAGGAGATGGAAAAATTTCACTAGAAGAACACATTGATATCGTCTTCACCACATGTGGTGTGCTTTTAGTACAAGAAGGGGATGTAGTGGTCAAATTTTTCATAGAGTCTTTAGCTAATGTAGCAACACAATGGTTTTATCAATTACCTCATGGATGTATTAATAATTGGGTCACTATGCACAATAATTTTGAAGCAAGATTCAAAAGTGTAGATGATGACCCAACTCTGATAGCACAAGTCACTCATATGAGGAAAGAGGTGAATGAGTCTATGAGAGACTTTGTGGAAAAGTTTAATGGGATAGTGAATTAAATTATGGCCACTAAGTGACCCTCTGTAGAAATGCAAAAATGTTTTTTCATTAATGCAAAACACCTTGATATTGGTCTTCTCTTAAAGAGGTGACCATTGAATACTCTAGAAGCTACATAGGCATTGGCTATTGAACTAGAGGACAATTTTATTTTAGTTGGGAAATGGAAAAAATAATTGCATATGAACAAAGTGTTTGCTACTACTTATTTTGATCCTATGATCTAGAGATTGGATAATGACATAATTTCTCTCAAAAGGAAAATGTCGAAGGGTAACCATCCCTATCAAGATATTCCTAGGAGGAAAAATTTTCAGCCAAGAAATAAGACACTGCCTTTGCCTCCAACTCAACAAAGGCTAGAAATTGAAGCTCCTCCTCCAGAAAATAAAAAGAACATGTGTGTCTTTCACCTCACATCTAATCATGATGGTGTTGACTACACTGAAATGAATATATTTATGCAAATGACCACTACCAAAGAATTTATTGAAGAAGTCACATAGGAAGGTACTTCATCAAATCAATATGGCAACTCTACAAATGGATACTTAGAATTTGAACCCGATGATGATAGAGGAGGAGATGTTTACATCACTTTGGATGATGCTACTTGCGCTACTATTACTAGAAGCCAACAACATCACAATAAAAAAGGTTCTCCAAATTCCAAGATTTACTTACAAAAGCTAATGCAACTTCAAAGAGTGAAAATGTTTCACAAAGTGTGGTTAATAACTCTCCTAAAAATCTTAGTGTACCACCCCTGGAAAGTCAAGTAGGGGCTTTTGATATTGTGGAATTTTGTAAAACTACTAAAGTTCAAATTTCTCAGGCTGAATATTTGAAGATGAATCCTAAGGAATTAGATAGGTTGATTGAATATGTTAGGCCAAGAAATTTTGAAGCACATGCAGCCCTAGATGAAGCAATGATCAAACCTTAGGATTCAACCACTAACATTGCATCTAGTAGTAAAATGCTCTCTCCATCAATCTTTGAATGCAAAACCTTACCCATTTTATGTATCATTATTTGGAAATGGGTTCAGAGTTAACAATTGCATCATTGACTCAGGAGATTTTGATAATGTCATGCCCACACAAATTGCTAAAGCTCTAGGGATAGAAATGAATAAGAAATTCATAAAATGCTATTAAATTGACTCCAAATAGGTTCCCTTGGAAAAATTAAAGATGCTTAAGTTGCACTTGCAACTTATCCAAACAAGCAACTCAAACTCACCATATTGGTCATAGATATACCTGCTAGTTATGGTATGCTTTTGAGCAGAAGTTTTTGTAAATATTTTAGAGGAGACATACAATTAGGATTTTCATATGCCACTATACCTATCGGTAAGGAGAAAGTGTGCCTTGAACATAAATCAAAATCCAAGATAACTATTTCAAGTGTGAAGATCCCAAAGCATAGATCATGTACGAAGAAAATGAGTTTGGAAACTATATGCTCTTCTCTGGATAAGAAAAAGAGGATGATGTACATATTCTAGATTCAAAACCCAAGCTCTGGACAATGGATTTTGTTGGAAGTTGTTCCCATGTTGGGTTTGGAGTAGGGATCATTCTTTTTTCTCCTTTTGGTGAGCAATTTCCTTTTGCTTATAAGTTATAATTTGAGAACATGAATAATACTGCTGAATATGAAGCCCTTCTGTTAAAATTAATCAAAGCTAAGGGCATGGGGATAAAGATTCTTAAGGTTTTGGGAGATGCAAAACTAATTGTTAAACAAGTACAAATTTTTTTCATTGTCAAGAATGAAAGGTTGAAGCATTATTAGAATCGAGTCTGGACTGCCATAGAAAGCTTTGATTCCTTCTCAATAAAAGACATTCCTATTGAATTCAACACAAAGGTTGACTCACTAGCAATCTTGGCTTCCTTGCTTCTTCTACACCTAGAATTTAATGATAAGTCCTATAAGATTGAATTGATTTATCAGCCCAACATTCTAGACAACGTTAATCACTGGCAGGTTTTTGAAGATGACAAATGAATTCAGACCCTCTTAGAAAATTTTGAGGCTTTTGCTCAAGTATTCTTTGAAGGAAGCGATAATCGATTTCAAAAAATTTGTCCTAGTAGGATGGGTGGCCTCCAATATGAAATAATTTATTTGAAGGGGAATAAAATACCTAAATGGTTGGTTTCTCTTGAGGACTTATTTGAATTCCATGATCACTCTGTAAAATGAAAGATGAATGATTTTTTTGGACACTTAGATGAATTTGAAGTAGTTAATATTGGGGACCTTGATTTCCCTAAGATGGTTTACATTGAAAAATGCTACTCTCTAGAGGAGAAATAAAAATTGATAGCCCTACTGATTAAATATAAAGAGGTTTTTTCTTGGTGTTACAATGGCTTGAAAAAATTCATGGATAGGAAGTTTCAACACCACATACCACTTAAAGAAGGGAAGGTTTCCTTTAGATAGAAGCAGAGGAACTATAATCCCAAGGTAACTAATTATGCAATCTTTAAAGAGATTGAAAAGATGTTGAAAGAAAGGATCATATGTCCCATACATCATTCTACTTGGGTAGCGAACATTGCACCAATTTGCAAGAAAAATAGAGAAATTTGGATATGTGTTGATTTCAAGAATATTAATCAAGCGTCATTAAAGGATAACTACCCTCTTCCTAACATGGACAATATCTTGCAAGTAGTGGCGGGTTTGGAAATGATGTCCATGTTGGATGGCTTCTTTGGTTACAATCAAATCAGTGTAGCAGAAGAATATCAACACAAAACAACATTCACCATGCCCTAGGGAACCTTCACTTATAATCATATGCCATTTGGACTCATTAACATAGGAGAAAATTTTCAGCAGGCTATGGACCTATCTTTTGGTGACCTCTATAACAAGATTATAGTCATCTATTTTGATGATTTAATAGTGTTCTCTAAGAAAAGAACATATTACCTGCAAGATCTAGAATGAGTTCTAAAAAGATGTAAAGAACATGGTATCTCTCTTAACCCCAAGAATTCTATCTTTGTTATCACTAAGGGTGAACTTTTGGGTCATAGTTTGTCAAAGGAAGGTATTAGAATAGATCCAGATAGAGTAAAGGCTATCTAACAATTAAGCCTTCCTTCAAAGTGGACTAGTGTGAAGTCTTTTTTTGGCCAAGTAAATTTTTTAAGGAAATTTGTTCCAAATATTTCTGAAATCACTAAGAACATTGTGGACATGATGAAGGAAAAATATTTTTTTAAGTGGAATGAGGCTGGGAAGAAAGCCTTCAAAAATATCAAGGAAGCAATCGCTCAAGCTCCTATCCTAGTTAGTTATGATTTTAAGAAAGAATTCATCATATATTGTTATGCTTATAAACATACTACATCTGCCATACTGCTACAAGAAAATGAGGATAAAATTCAGTCACCAATTGCCTTTATGAGAAAACCATTAAAGAAAAATGAGCTAAATTATTCTCAAATTGAGAAACATGCATTTGTAGTAGTCAAGGAAGCTAGGCAATTTTGCTTCTATATCCTACATACAAACTTAGTGGTATTGTGCCAAACCTTTAAGATAATATTGACTCAACAAGATATTCATTGCAATAGGAGGGGTAGCTGGATAGCAAAGGTGCAAGAGTACGACTTAGATTTGAAGCCTACATAGTTAGTCAGAGGAAGAGGACTCTATAACTTAATGGAAAAAATTCATAAGGAAGAAGGAGAAGATGAGGATTTTACATTGGTTTTGACCGTCTTGCAAGATGAATGGTTTTCTAATATAGCCTACTTTCTCACATATGGAAAATTCCCCAAGCACCTCTTAGGTAAACAGAAAAGGAATTTGAAATTGAAAGAAACTAAGCATGTTATTTGGGGTGACAACTCATATAAACATGACATAGATGGGGTGTTCTTAAAGTGTGTGGATAAAGCTTAGCAGGAATAGTTGCTTACTATTTTCCATAATGAGGCTTATCACTGGGTGGCCAAGTGTGAAAAGTGCAAGTTGTTTGCAGGAAGACCTCAATTAGCAACCTTACCACTTAAGCCTATCGTTATTGATAAACCATTTCAATAATGGGGTCTTGATTTCATAGGCCCAATTAGCCCACATTCTAGTGGAGGTCACACTCACATCATCACATCCACTGATTACTTCACCAAATGGGTAGAAGTGATTTCAATCAAGAGAACCACTTTTGAAGTAGTCTATGATTTTATTAAAGAAAATATTTTGGTCAGGTATGGAGTTCCACATAAGTTAATTACTGAAAATGTGGCTAGTTTTTCCTCTAGTGAGGTTTTTCTTTTTTATTATATGATTGTGAAATCTCCCTATCTCATTCAGATAACTATTACCCTTAAGGGAATGGTCAGGCAGATTCCAACAACAAGAATTTGATAAGTATTATCAAGAAATTAATTGATGGAAACTAGAAAGATTGGCATAAAAACTATATGAAGCTCTATGGGAAGATCGAACAACTCCTAAGAGGGCTATTAGGATGACCTCTTTTGAGCTAGTATACAAGGTAGAAAGTGTACTTCCTCTTTCACTAGAATTGTCGGTTTGTAAATTGCAAACTGCTATTGAGGAGACTGAATTCAATGATGCCTTGGAGATAAGGATTTTATATTTGACTAAGATTTAGGAATAGTGAGAAGAGACTGTTGATAATATGACTATACATCAAGCAAAGGTCAAGAATATTTTTGACAGAAAAGATAGACCAAGAAAGTTTATGGTTGGAGATTCAGTTTTACTATGGGACAAGTGCAGAGAGCCCAAAAGTGCCCATAAATTTTTTGACTCACTCTAGATTGGTCCTTTTAAAATCACTCGTGAGTATAGGCCCAATACTTTTCATCTCACATATCCTGATGGAACCCCCTTGCCTATCCCTTATAATGGGCAAGATTTGAAGCTCTATCAACTTTGATTGCCTCATGACCCCCTTTTATACATAGTTAGTTTAGGGTTTTGGTTTTTCTTTGGTTTTGTTTTGGTTTGTTTCTTGAGTGCTAGAGAGTGTATTTCACCTTAATTGACTCTATTTCCCAATGGTTAAGGAACTAATCATACTAATTTGGGTCTAGGCTCATTGCTTCATCCTAGTCAATTTTCATCCCTAGTCAGAGCCACTATTACCCTATAATTTTTCCTTGCTTCATAAAAGTCATCTACCAACTTATAAGTGGTTGAGTCCTCCATAGGAGGTATTTTATGTAATTTTTTGAACCCAGGTGGTGTTTTGTATAGTTCACTAAACCCCTTGCCTTGCCGCTTGAGTTTTTTTATATCACTTTTCCATGTTCTTAACCTAGGTGGTGTTTTGTGTAGTTTGAAGAACTTTATTTTACTACTTGTGTGATGATTAATATTTAAGCAGCATCTTGACATGTTCAAACTCAGGTGAACTTTTGTATAGTTTGTTGAACTCTCCACTTTACCACTTATATATGTTTGCTTTCAAATTTTTGAAAGAGGGTTATATTGAAAATGGTGAAGTGATAGCTACCACATGTCATGGAGCAATTTAAGCTATTAAATGCCCATCTACTCCCATGTTTTTTTGTGAAGTTTTAAGAGAGTTTAAAGTGCTGGAAAAAAAATCATTGTGATGAAGTTCTTCAAGGACAAGCCAAACAAAATGAACAATTTCAGCTACAGGATTTATCATTGAGGTATTTATAGTATTCACCTATTTCAGTTTGCTTTCTTGAATTATTTATGTTTGCATTTTAGAAGAATATCTATTTTTTTGAGCTATAAAATCTCATCCATGGTGAGGGTTAAGTATGTGGGTTATGAATATTTGTTCAAGCTAACTTATGAAGGACTAAAAATTGGAGATACCTACCTATGGACTGTGAGTTTGGATGAAATATGAAGTAAATTCAATAAACCAAACCTGCTTCCCATTATTGAATGGATAATTGATAGTGGATTAGTTGAGGCTACCACATTCCCTTTAGCAGTGCAATTCCCTAAACTCATCCTAGAATGCATTAGGCACTATAATTCTCAAACACGATAGGTTAGGATAGAAGATAATCGACTAGTCCTAAAAGTCCAGAGGTCCACCTTCATGTCTTGTTTGAGAATCCTAGAAAAGGATGAGTATTCACCAATGAATATGAAAAATTCTCAAATTGAATTTTCTACAAAGGGGTTTATAGGAATGAAATATAAAAGAATTGGTTGGCCAAGCTTAAGAGGGGTAAGTCCCAATTTCCCCATAAACTGCATAGAACCCATTTTGTGGAAGAAGTGGTTGGCAATGTGGTTCTACTACACAGGGTAAGGGAAATAAAGACATTCATGGATTTGAGGAATGGATGTATTTCTTCATCCAGATTATGTTAAGTAGAGAACAATTCACAGATTGGGAAAAAATTATTAGTGACCTCCTCCATGAGTTGATGGCATTCTTTACCCTCAATAGGTTCTTCTATATGTCCTCATACTTGATATATACAATCTCCAACACTATACCTTGGCCTAGATGACTACCAAGTGATTTACCTCTAGAGAAAGTGCCTATTTATGATTATTTTGATAAGCTGAAAATTAATAATAGTTTTTAGTATTTTAGGAGAGTGATTGACACTTTCACTATGAGAATGGCCAGTGAGTTATAGGAACATCCTGTAATGAGGTTATCACCTGAGGCAAGGCAATTTGTAAACTTCTATGGCAACCATTTGATTCAATTTTGGAGATTCTCCTAGGGTTGGTGGATATGCAAGATTCCTTATCAAATTACCTAAATACCCTAAAGATAAATGGGTGCTCATTGAAGTAAGTAGGTAGTTGGCTGATGTAAATAGGTTGTGCCAAGGTAGGAAAATATTAATAGTTCACTTTCCTTTTAGTTTTGGTTCTTCAGTTGTCAATCAATGTCTGATTCCCTAAATATTGAATAGGAACTATGTAAGTATAATATGCTTTCATATGAGGAGCAAGTTCCTTTTGATTTAAAAGATTATATTAAAAATAATTTAAAATTAATCCCTAATTTTTATCACCAACCTAGCCTTGAAGATTATTGGGCTGTCTGTTTTGATGAATATGAAGTTAGGAAAAAGGAGTTGGATGAGATTGACAATGGAACACATAATCATCTATGATTTGAAGTGGGATCTATAGGGAATTTTGGAAGATAGATCTTAGATGGTAGACCCAGTGTATACTAAATTGATAGAAAATCATCCTATCCCTTCCATGAATTGTAGTGGTAGAGAGAAAGAGACCATTGAGGCAATAATTGTCGATGTCTTGACTAGAACACAAGAGTGTGTGACCAAGAAAAGAATAGAACAATCTCATCCCCACACAAATTCTAAAGAATCACGACCTGTAAAGGGTGCTTCTCAAGCTTCTACAAGTGGGAAATCAACTGGTGATACTTCCCAATCATTACCATTAGGGGCTCATGGAGATGGTGGCAAAGATCTGCCTAACATGAATGTGATTTCACAAACCTATGGAGAAGATATCTTTAACCAACCTATTATAAAAAAGGAGATGAGGAAGAAGAGGGTTTTGAAACCTTAAGCATCAATTCCTCTCCCTGTTAGGATGAATCACCTATTAGAGAAGCACATACATCTTAGAAGCCACAAGCAATTGCATTTGCAAAGAACACCCCTCCTATTATAAGGACATTATTCAAATCTCCAAGTTTTAAGACAACCAAGGTTTTAGTGACTCCAACTTGATTGGAGGACTCTTTGTCAAGAAAAAGAAAGGCTATATAGCCCAGTTTACCTAAGCATGATATGGTGAGCCAATTGTTACAAAGAACTTCAGCCCCAAAATTGAAAAATTTCAAGACTACTGCTAGGTTGATAAATGATACAAAATCAAAAAGCTTCCAAATAGAAATTGTGCACCCTTCAACACAAAAGGATGTTATTCAAGCAATAGAAAGTGATTTTGAGGTAAAAAAATAGACCTTGGCCCTCCTACCAAAGATGGAGATGTTTAGATTTTTCAAGTGTCTATGGCCAGAATGGTGGAAAGACCAAAAAAGGATAAAGAAACTAATAATGAATTAAAGGCCCAAGTTTGAAACTTGATTGAATCTCTAAGGTCTATCTTTGAGCTTGTTCCTCAACCCCTTTCTTAGGTTGATTCCTCTGTAGAGTCTCTAACTTTAGTTGGAAAGGAGGCCATGATTAAAATTAAAAAATTTCAAACCTTAAGTAAGGTTCTTGATGATTGGAGTGAGTCTCTAATTAAAAAGGAAGGCATGTCATTTCCAAATCTATAAAATGTTTCCAAGAAACAAACAATTTGAAGACCACTTTGGGGGATGAAATCATTGCAATTGGAAAGGAGAAGTTATGGGACAACTATCAAACTGAATTGAAAATAATATTAAAATGGAATATGGACAAGCTGGCTACAAAACAGGTCATACCCAATGCTTCAAACAGCTGTTACTTGGTGTGGAACAAAGGGGTGGAATGGAAGTTGCAGATTGCTAAACAAAGTTTACATAAGCTTAAGGAAATCATTGATGAGTGTACTAACATTTTAGAAGAAGCGTTAGGCACCTTGGTGGCTCTTGGATTACTCCAAGATAAAGGTGAGATTAGGAATGACATGGACATTAAGATTCAAATAGATGGTTTCTAGAAGATGGTTAAGGAAATGCATGATTCACCTTCACTCAATGTTGAGCACTTGTGGAAGCATAGTGAATTACATTTGGTCACATTGCAAGCAATCAATCTCATGCAGGTTTATGAATGTCGCTTGGAGACAACTAAGGATAATCATCTTATGTGGAAGATGAGGATGACAGATGTGGCTATTCCTCAACATAAGGAGCTATTACACATCCTTCAAGCTTTCCATGCCTAGTGAAAGAAACCTTTGGTGACCCTAGAAGTAGGAAAAAAGTGACGCCATCATGACGAATCAGTTGTTTTTATTTTATTTGTTGTCTTTTTGAATTTTGGTCAGTCATGGACAATGAAGAGGAAGATGCTCATCTACCTATTTATTTGTATATAATTTCATATGCTCTCTCTCTAGAGACTTTGAAACTGCTCAATACATATTTTACCGTGAATGAAATTATGGTTTGTCTTTTTGCATTCAGTTTTATGAAGTTAACTTGGGTTCTTAAATCTTTGTGTTTGAGAGCATATTAATGCAATATCTTATCTTTGTGTAAGTGATGCAATTTTCTTCATAATTAATTTCATTTCTTAGATGGTATTGGATTTATATTTCATTCTCGAATATTTTTGCTAAAATTGGTCTTTGTGCCAATTATTCTTGCTTTTCGAATCTCACATATAATATTTAGGAATTCCTGATACTGGGTTTTCCTTTACTGCTTTCTGGTTAAAATCATACATGATGTATTTTTGCATCTAAATTCATTGAAAATATTGTGGAGTTGTAACTTAATAAAATTTAGAGGATATTAGTATTTATTTAAAGGTTAAATATTTAGAGTTGTTTGGTTCATTTTGGCACCTTTCGAACATGGATTGTGATATCTCAAGGTGCCCAATCTGTTAGTTGAAAATGTTTTCCCTTATCTTGAGTTTTGGAATTCCACATCAATAACATTCTCCCTACCTCATTTTTTTTGGGAGTAGCTCTTTTATCATACAACTGCTTGACTTGCATCTACATTTTGGTGTTCTTGTCATGAGTTTCTCTTCTAGTTTCATCTAGTTGTATGTTATTGTCAACTCTATAATGCACTTCATTTCATGTGTCATCTTCATACTCTTGTACAAAATTGTACATCTTTAGCAAGTTGTTTTGAGGAAAACTTGCATCTAAACCATATACTACACCAAAAGGTGAATGCACAGTGGCTTTCTTGATAGTAACCCTACCAACCCATAGTGCAAGCTTCAACTTTAAATCCCAATATTTCTTATTCTTTTCAATCACCCTTGTAATGATTTTCATTAAACTTTTGTTGCTAGATTCAACTTGACCATTCCCTTGAGGATGGTAAGGGGATGAATAAGAAATTTGTATTCCATGTTTATCACAAAAATACTTGAACTCATCAAACCTGAAACACATGGCATTGTCTAAAATGATCTTCTCAAGGACTCCAAATCTGATTAGGATATCATTCATCAAGAAATCAATTACCACTTTACTTGTTTCCTTCTTTGTGGGAATTGCCACCCTCTCTGTAAAGTAATCAGTTGCAACAAGGATTCAAGAAATCCCCCCACTTTATTTTTTTGATATTTTACCAATGAAGTCTATACCCCATTGTTGAAAAGGGGCCTAAACTAAAATAAGTCCAAGTGGTAAACTAAAGTAGGCCACCAAAAACCTACCCTCATAATTTTATGAGTAGTAGTTTTAGCCATGTAATGGCCACTACATACTCCATTGTGCATTTCTTACAAAAGTTCTAATGCGCATTTCCCATCAACACACTTGATGATACATTGTCTAGGCTTCTCTGCCAAAGCTCATTATCAATGATGACATACTTAATAGGATGCAATTTCAAAGTTATTCTCTTGTTGTCAGCCATACCTTCTAGACACTACATAGTTTGCAAATATTGCACAATCCTTCTATACCACCCACAAGTCTACATGTCATAGATATGTGTTGCAACATCAACACACCCAACCTAATTTATCTGGTTTGTCTCCAAATTGGTTTTAGTCATTATCTTAGCTAGACCTTGTCCTCTCTCCAATTTAGTGATTCAAACATCAATATTAAACTCCTGAATCTTGTTGATCGCTACCTTTGGTTTCTTGTTGAGTGAAGATATCTTTTACTGTAGCACTTGGCACAAAAGCTATGACTGTAGCTCCCATTAGGTATGTTCTAAATTTTTTTACAGCCTTGAAGAAGGTGTATGCTTGCTTCTCATTCATATCATACTTAAGTTTTGTGGCCTGTAGAGACTTACTAAAGAATACAATTGGTTGTTCAAAGCCCTCACCATTTTTCTACAATAATATAATAGCAATAGCATGGAAAGAAGCAAAGGAAAAAATATGCATAGGCTTGGAAAAATCTAGAGATTTTAGCACTAGAGCCTCCTTGATGGTCTATTTTATATTTTTGAATGCTTGGCTAGGCTCCTCACTCCAAACCACCCTTTCTCCCTTATTTAACGTTTTAGAGATAGGCCTTGTAATCTCAACAAAATTAGTGACACACCCTCTTAAGAAATTTATTTGACCAAATAATGATTGAATTCCTTTGGATTTTTTTTGTTGTGGAATTTTTTCAATGACTTCCACTCTTTTAGGGTTAATCCTAATGCCATCTTTAGACACAATATGGCCCAAGGGCTTGCCTTCCTTTACTCCAAACACATACTTTTTTTGGATTCAATGGAATCCCATACTCCAATGCTTTCTTAAACACTTTCTTCATATGCATACAATGATCTTCTTCCTTTTTACTATATGTAGTTAATTCATCTTGGTACAAAGCTACAAATGTGTCTATAAAGTCAGCAAATGCAACATCCATGGATCTCTAAAAGGTAGCCCCTACATTTTTCAATCCAAATGGCATTCTAACATACACATAAGTGCCCCATGGAGTTGTGAAATTTGTTTTGTACTACTAGAATTCCTTGACCACCACTTGATTGTAACTTAAGAACCCATCCATCATAGATAACATCTCATAGCTAGTTACCTTTTGTAACACGGATTCCATGTTTGGAAAAGGATAATTATCCTTCAACGATGACACATTTAAATTTCTAAAGTCAACAAAAAGTCTATGTCACCGTTCTTCTTCTTGAATGGAACAAGATTTGAAACCCAAGTTGAATTCCTAATTGGCTTAATAATCCCAACATCCCTTAATTTCACGAGTTCTTCCCGCATATTTGGTTGAAAAGTAGGATTTATTGGTCTTTTTTTTTTCCTAAAGGCTTTGGAATGTGGTTTCAAGGGTATTTCATTCTAAAAAATCTCTTCCCTATATTCCTTCAAGTCATCATAGGAACACGCAAATACATGTCTATATTTTCTTAATAAAGTAATCAACATTGCTTTGACTTGCGGCTTCATCTTCTTCCCAATGTAAACCTTTTTCTTAGAGAATTCTCTATTCCAAGATTGACTCTTTCCAAATCCTCTTTGTGTGTGGATTTTTGTTTAGCATTACTTCTATTAGGCCATCAAAAACCCTTTCCAATGCTACCAATCCTTTTGGAATTTTATTAGTCTTCAACTGGATAATTTCATTCCTAAATATGGTTTCCTTACCATCCAATTCCTCCACAAAGGCTCCAAAATCAATTTATTGACCCTCATATTCATCTTTGCACTACAAGAATCTCAAAATTTCATCATTATCATTAAACACCTATCAGTTCTTGATGTTGTCAAGAATTTAAGGTTTGATTTTCACTTCAACCTTTGAAATTCCAGTAAAAGTTATGTCATTTGGCAAGAGGGAGATGTTAGCAAGTAAATTTTCCACTCTATTATTGCTTCTTCGCAACCAATCAATGCCAAATTCATCAAATTGCTCAATTGAACCCTAGACACTATTTTTATACTGCCTTAATCTAGTATTCTTTGATGCATTCTTCCCTCTAACTTGAGAGACTACAAGATCTAAGTATTGAATGACTCTTAACTTATTAATGTCATGTTTCTCTACTAGATTTAACCCTAGCAATAAGGATTCATACTCAACTACATTGTTTGTGCATGCAAGAAATAATTGAAATGAAAACTTGAAGGTCTTACCACTGGGATAAATAATTATGATCCCTACACCAACTGCCTCCTTTGAACAAGCACCATCAAAACACATATTCCATAGATAATCATTGTTATCTTGCTATGTTACTTCTTTCTCCAGGGGTGTAGGTTTTTTTCTTCTCCTTCTTGTAAATCTCCAATCCTAAAGTTGTCCACACCAGTATCTATGAAATGGATTCTATTTGCTTCTCCCACAAATTCAATGATATGTGGAGCTCATGGATCCCTCACAAGTTTGATGCCCTTTCCATCAATTCAAAACATTTCAAATGACATGAGACATTGCATGCTACCTCCCATGGAGGCACTCCACTTTATTGACAACATGCCATAGTTAGGTGGGATTTCCACCACAACTATGCTCATTCCTTGTTAGGGAAAGCAACTAATCTATATGGAACATCTTTAATAACTCCAATAACTGGGATTTCTCTTGAGTCCATGGCATAAAAATTTACATATGCATAATTTATTTTCAAACCCATTTCTTTCATTACCTCCACAGGAATGATATTGGATGATGCTCCTAGATCAATCATGCAATTCTTTAGTAGCTTACCTTCAACAATTAGAGTTACATAGAATGGATCAATGTTATTTGGGCATGCTATACTGCCCAAATAAATTTGAGGGATCTCACTAATGTATCCTTCCATGACCTCATCACTCACTTGAGGCTGAGTAGACACCCTTTCATCTTCACAAGCCTGAGTGGTGCCATTGATGAGGTCCACTACCTTTTGCTTGTGTTCATCAATCCTCATCATTTCCATTAGTGGAACGATCACCTTGACTTGGGAGAGTAGCTGAAACATATCAACCAAATTATACTTTGGTAAATCATAAGGGACTACATTTTTCTCTTGAGTTTGAACTTTTAGTTGCTCTGACTTCCCATTCTCTTTCTTATCTTGTTTCTTCTCTTGATCAACACCTGACTTTTGAGCCTTAACTTTAACAATTGAAACAACCTCATCAAGCTTCTTAGCTATAGTGTCTTTCTTGGCCCAAATTTGAGGTCCTTTAATTTCCTTAGTTTTGACCTCTCCTTTCTTAAACTTGACCAATTCTTCTATTTTGTTCTACTTCTTCTTTGTATTTTTTTCCTTCATGAACATACTACCAAGCCTACCCTAATCATAGTTAACAACTCTTCTTATCAAGTTGTGAGTATTCCTAGTTTTCTTAACCAAAATTTCTATCATCTACTTATATTCATTATCAAAAGGTATTCTCAAGGACACATCCATTTCTTTTGTCTCCATAGCACACATGTTGTCTTCAATGTCTTTATCTTCATCAAGGAAAATTTTCTATTGGTATGAGTTTGACTTATGTCTCTAGTATTCAACATCAACTTCATGTGATTATTCTTCTAAAGAACAATCCTCATCAACAAAGTCTAATCTATGCATAAGCACATACACGTCAACATCATTTTCCTCCATTGGCTCATAATCATTTGATTGAGCTTACTCTTCTTCAAAATTTCTTGCCATTAAACATGTTTGAGAAGCATGTGGATACTGGAAGACAATGTACCAAGGTGTTTTATTAGCAAAGTTCATTGAATTCTTCTATAAAGGATCAAGGGGAACTTTGTTTTGTGCATTTTTCTAGTTGTTTTGAATTGTATTCCCTTTGTACCAATTAGTGTTATAGGGATGGTCTTGCAACTGAGGAGGTATCTCATTCTTCTAAAAAATTAGCTTTTCATTTGCAAACCCATTTTCTTTCCTTGCAAGTGGGTATGTGCAGGATCATGATGGGCCAAAAAGTGGCAATATGATGGATATGTGGCTGAAGACATTTTTTTACCCAAAATTGATGAAGCGAAAAGGGTTTTTAAAGGAGATGATCAGCTTTCCACCAATATAAATTATGCTTTACTTTGAATTTAATAAGTAATCATTATTCATTTTCTATTCAAATTATGACTAAAGTCTTGATTGTTAAATGATTGAAAAACATCTATAGCTTTCAAACATTATCACATTTTTTGAATCCAAAACATGCGTCACATACTATAGGATTTAAAAAAGAAAAATTGAATTTCATGAAGTTTTGACTAAGTTAAGGTGGTCAGACATACAAATTTTTTATAAATTTTAAAATTTGTAATAAAAAATTCATAATTAATTATTTACTTGGAAAAAATTACAAATATGCATCACATTGGGACATGAGTCCTCTACTTATATCTAAAATATTATAAAAAAATATTATCATTTTATTGTGGTTAGGGTGGTTAGAAAGACACCTTATTTTTTCCTTGAAATTTAAGTAAAACATACTTAATATTTTAGAAACTACATTCAATTTGCTACAGATTCTATTCTTACATATTTTTGAAATAATATAGATAACTTATTCAAATTTTTATGTCAAGTTGCCTAACTCTAATTTTTCTAATTTTTTTGCCACTTAAGGGCCTATTTTTTCCATGATGATCCTGCGCATACCCAAGTCTAAAGCTAATATCCTTCATAGAACTTGTAACATTATCAATCTTTTCTTCAAGTGAAGATCCTTTTGCTCCAAAGTTTTTTTCCTCTTTCTTGGGATTCTTCAAGATTTTGACATCTTCTCTTCTCCCAACTTACTAGTTGCTCT